>NIVC01002325.1:55064-183586 GCA_002269645.1 Macrostomum lignano
TGAGCGCCTGAGCTTTTGCTTTTGTCTCTTACGAGCTTCAGAGATTTTTGTGTCAGCAATAATGTCTATTAGCAAAGCTCAGTTAGCAAGACTTCATTAGCAACAGCTCATTGCAACAGCTCATTAGCAACAGTTCATTAGCAACAGCCATTAGCAACAGCTCATTAGCAACAGCTCATTAGCAACACTTCATTAGCAACAGCTCATTAGCAGACTTCATTAGCAACATCATTAGCACTTCATTAGCAACAGCTCATTAGCAACAGCTCATTAGCAACAGTTCATTAGCAACAGCTCATTAGCAACAGCTCATTAGCAACACTTCATTAGCAACAGCTCATTAGCAACAGTTCATTAGCAACACTTCATTAGCACACTTCATTAGCAACAGCTCATTAGCAACAGCTCATTAGCAACAGTTCATTAGCAACAGCTCATTAGCAACAGCTCATTAGCAACAGCTCATTAGCAAAGCTCATTAGCAACAGCTCATTAGCAACAGCTCATTAGCAACAGCTCATTAGCAACAGCTCATTAGCAACAGTTCATTAGCAACAGCTCATTAGCAACAGCTCATTAGCAACAGCTCATTAGCAACAGCTCATTAGCAACAGCTCATTAGCAACAGCTCAGTAGCAACACTTCATTAGCAACAGCTCATTAGCAACACTTCATTAGCAACAGCTCCTTTACAAGTCTTACATACACACGCACTACTTAAGTAGGCACTGCAGTGTTTAGGAAAAGCCGCATAAATGTACACTGCCGTCCCCACAGCTGCAGCCGCGCGACCGCCGGTCGCCATGTCGCACTGCCCGGTCGCGCCGCTGTCCATCTTTGCGGCGTCTTCACCGCCTTCGGTGTGGCCACCTTCTTTGGCAGCCTGGCATTCGTGGCCGCGGCTGCCACAGCTGGACCGGCCTGCTGCACTGCTGCCTGCTGCTTGGTGCGTCACCATCGCTGCCGGGGTCGCTGCGCTGCCGCTGTGCCGCCGGGACTACCGGAGCCTGCGCTACTACCGCGCCTCGCCATCGCCGTCCTGCTGCTCTCCGCCGCCTCCTTCGGCCTGGCCATCGCCGCAGCACGCTGTTCTGGCTCAACTTCGCCGCCGGGTGGACGGCGTTCTCGCCAACCGCGCCTGCGATGCATGGGCAGCTTCATGTTCTACATCATGACCGCCGCCCTCGGCCTCATCCTCAGCTTCTCGCAGATGCTGATGGCTTTTGCCGTCTGCTGCAGTCTGAAGCCGCAGCCGCCTGTCCTGGCTGGGGTTGCCTTCCACGCCTCCGCGCCAGCTCCGCCCCCGGCGTCCACCAGCGTTCAGCTTCCTTCAGCATCTTCAGATGGCGCTGATGCCGCAGCACCTCTAGTGCCGGGCGACGGGCTCTCTGCTGCGCCACCTGTGACTCTGTGCTGATGTTGGTGGCGGCTTCTCGTTTACCGTTCTGTGTTGTCTGGAGTGTGTGAGCATTTTCCAATGCAATTCTAGCCGCAGATGCTGGAAGATGCAGATGTGGTTTCGCACTGATGCTAGTGATGCAGATTGCCACTGATGCTAGTGATGCAGCTAGAAGCTGCAGATTGCTGATGTGTATGCAGGCTAGAAGCTGCTGATGGTGCACTGATGCAGTGTATGAGGCTAGCTGCAATGTGGTTGCACTGATGCTAGTGATGCAGGCTAGAAGCTGCAGATGTGGTTCGCACTGATGCTAGTGATGCAGGCTAGAAGCTGCAGATGGTTTCGCACTGATCTAGTGCAGATGCTAGCACTGATCTGCAGGCTAGAAGCTGCAGATGTGGTTCGCACTGATGCTAGTGATGCAGGCTAGAAGCTGCAGATGTGGTTGCGCACTGATGCTAGTGATGCAGATGCTGGCTGGGCACTGATGCTAGTGATGCAGGCTAGAAGCTGCAGATGTGGTTTCGCACTGATGCTAGTGATGCAGGCTAGAAGCTGCAGATGTGGTTTCGCACTGATGCTAGTGATGCAGATGCTGGCTGGGCACTGATGCTAGTGATGCAGGCGTAGCCAGTGCCACAACAGCCTGTGGAGTTTTACAATGAACTACAAGTACATCACGTACTTTACTTGACTTGGCTGCAGGGCCGCGCCGGTCGCGTGCGGGAGAATCTCACTCTGTCATCGTTAATAAACCGTATCTTGTGCAATACTCGTCTCCTGGCTCTCGTTTTTGCTTTTAGTGTCGCTTCGTGTTCTGCATCGGTGTCCTTGTCCAATACAGGCTGTACTTTTACTGCCACCCCGTACCCTGCTTTTTTGTCCATAGTTTGTTGTGCCCGGATGAGGAAATACACTGAGAAAGCTTATTTTGTTACGATTTTCTGTTGTGCTCCGGAGGTCCCGTTGTGTTTTTTGGTCATTTGATTACTTGAACTCCGTTATACCAAGCTTTGGATAAAAGTTCAGGTAGAATTTGCCAAACTGAGCCTTGGATAAAAGTTCAGTTACAATATCGTCAATTTCCAATTTCCAGGTGATAAATCTGCAATTCCTGTAACATTTTGAGTTTTTAGCGATTCTGTCTTTTAAAAAATTTCAAGCTCACGCAGTTACGGCATTGCCATTGCCTCGGATCTTCCCGCCCTTTCAAATCCCGCGCTCTCCATCCGCACCTGCAGCCGCCGTCTTCGCAATGCGGGGTTCCTTCGCCCCGCACATCATATCCGCCGCTCTGTTGTCCGCCTGTGGCCTCTTCAGCCTGTGGAAGAGCGTCCATTTTTGGCGGCCGGCTGCGGCCTGCTGTCCGGCCCGCTGGGAATATGCGCCAGCGTCGTGGCTGTCTTCGCCTTTGGCGCCGTGCTGCCCCTGTGCCGCCGCGACTACACCAGCCTGAGCTGCCACCGGTGCCTCATCGCCGTCAGCCTGCCGCTGTCCGCGCTCACCCTCTGCCTCTGCTGCGCCTCTTGCGCAGCTGCGGGCGTCGACATGGCCAGGGAGAGCAGCAAGGCGGAAGGCTGCTACTCCGCACTGGCGCCGTTCGTTATCTGCCTCGTCCTCACCGGCGTGCTGGCCCTGTGCCACTGCTTCATTGTCGCCCTCCTGCTGTACCGTCTGCGGCAGCGCGGCAGCCGCCCGCCAGCGACTCCGCCGACTACCAGCCGCCCCAGCGCCAGCGGCCGCTGCTCCGCCCGCCCGGCGGAACCGGCCGGCCGCTGCCGCGCTGCCAGTCCCGTCCGCCCCGCTGGCCGACTCGGTGGACAAAGCTGCCCAGCTTCCCTCCTATGAGGATGCTGTGAGGATGTGTGAGCGCTCCCCATGACCCTGGGGTGGCGAGCGAGCAAACAAAGCGAGCGAGCGGCAGATAAGCTGGGCTGCAGAGTTTTCCCTGCCGCGATTGACTTTGAATTTTGCTGCTGAGCTGCCGCGCTTGCTAGCGCCTTGAATAAGCAAACCAGTCACGAGCTGCATTGCTTGGGCATGCAGTTGATCAGCAGCTTTAGACTTATTTGTTGCTTTTTGTCTTCATATTTTATACTATGATTTGTGACGATGCTTTTGTTTTGTTTCATTACAAATCATTCCAAATATTTTGATCTTTATTGCGGTTAAATGTTAGCCAAATTTTTATTGAGCTGTCAGATCTACAGATTGACACACGAAGTGTCAGTTAGTATGAATATCTACTGACTGTCCGTGTCAGTCTAAATCTACTGACAGCCTGTGTCAGTCTAAATCTACTGACAGCCTGTGTCAGTCTAAATCTACTGACAGTCCATGTCAGTCTAAATCTACTGACAGCCTGTGTCAGTCTAAATCTACTGACAGTCCATGTCAGTCTAAATCTACTGACAGCCTGTGTCAGTCTAAATCTACTGACAGCCTGTGTCAGTCTAAATCTACTGACAGCCTGTGTTAGTCTAAATCTACTGACAGCCTGTGTCAGTCTAAATCTACTGACAGCCTGTGTCAGTCTAAATCTACTGACAGCCTGTGTCAGTCTAAATCTACTGACAGCCTGTGTTAGTCTAAATCTACTGACAGCCTGTGTCAGTCTAAATCTACTGACAGCCTGTGTCAGTCTAAATCTACTGACAGCCTGTGTCAGTCTAAATCTACTGACAGCCTGTGTCAGTCTAAATCTACTGACAGCCTGTGTCAGTCTAAATCTACTGACAGTCCATGTCAGTCTAAATCTACTGACAGCCTGTGTCAGTCTAAATCTACTGACAGCCTGTGTCAGTCTAAATCTACTGACAGCCTGTGTCAGTCTAAATCTACTGACAGTCCATGTCAGTCTAAATCTACTGTCAGTGCATGTCAGTCTAAATCTACTGACAGCCTGTGTCAGTCTAAATCTACTGACAGCCTGTGTCAGTCTAAATCTACTGACAGTCCATGTCAGTCTAAATCTACTGACAGCCTGTGTCAGTCTAAATCTACTGACAGTCCATGTCAGTCTAAATCTACTGACAGCCTGTGTCAGTCTAAATCTACTGACAGTCCATGTCAGTCTAAATCTACTGACAGCCTGTGTCAGTCTAAATCTACTGACAGCCTGTGTCAGTCTAAATCTACTGACAGTCCATGTCAGTCTAAATCTACTGACAGCCTGTGTCAGTCTAAATCTACTGACAGTCCATGTCAGTCTAAATCTACTGACAGCCTGTGTCAGTCTAAATCTACTGACAGCCTGTGTCAGTCTAAATCTACTGACAGCCTGTGTCAGTCTAAATCTACTGACAGTCCATGTCAGTCTAAATCTACTGACAGTGCATGTCAGTCTAAATCTACTGACAGTCCATGTCAGTCTAAATCTACTGACAGTGCATGTCAGTCTAAATCTACTGACAGCCTGTGTCAGTCTAAATCTACTGACAGCCTGTGTCAGTCTAAATCTACTGACAGCCTGTGTCAGTCTAAATCTACTGACAGCCTGTGTCAGTCTAAATCTACTGACAGCCTGTGTCAGTCTAAATCTACTGACAGCCTGTGTCAGTCTAAATCTACTGACAGTCCATGTCAGTCTAAATCTACTGACAGGAATTCCTTTTCGATGGTTATTGCAGGAAAAGCTTTTTTGAATTGTCAATACTTTTTAGGAGAAAATTTTTCGAGCCGTGACTAATATGGGTTTTACAGGAATTTTGAGCATCAAATACATCTTTTATAAGTAATTTCCATGGTTTGAGGTTTTTTAATGTTTTGGTTTTACAATATGCTACTTAATTCCGGTAAGCTAACCAGAACGGTAGGCTGTGTCCACTCAGATCACCGGGCTGTGTCCACCAAGATAACCTGTCTGTGTCCACCCAGAGAACCTGTCTGTGTCCACCCAGATAACTTGTCTGTGTCCACCCAGATAACCTGTCTGTGTCTACCCAGATAACCTGTCTGTGTCTACCCAGATAACCTGTCTGTGTCCACCCAGATAACTTGTCTGTGTCCACCCAGATAACCTGTCTGTGTCTACCCAGATAACCTGTCTGTGTCCACCCTGTCCACCCAGATAACCTGTCTGTGTCTACCCAGATAA
This sequence comes from Macrostomum lignano, assembly GCA_002269645.1. Classification (NCBI taxonomy): domain Eukaryota; kingdom Metazoa; phylum Platyhelminthes; family Macrostomidae; genus Macrostomum; species Macrostomum lignano. The sequence goes on from NIVC01002325.1 coordinate 60,560, forward strand.
CTTGTCTGTGTCTACCCAGATAACCTGTCTGTGTCCACCCAGATAACTTGTCTGTGTCCACCCAGATAACCTGTCTGTGTCTACCCAGATAACCTGTCTGTGTCCACCTAGATACACTGTCTGTGCCCTTCAAAGCTAGACACTGCAGTCTTTAAAACGATCTACGCACCAAATCGAGTGCGGCGTCTCACCGGTTGGTGTCTCACCGGTTGGTGTCTCACCTGTTGGTGTCTCACCGGTTGGTGTCTCACCGGTTGGCGTCTCACTGGTTGGCGTCTCACCGGTTGGTCTCACCGGTTGGTGTCTCACCGGTTGGTCTCACCAGTTGGTTTCACCAGTTGGTGTCTCACCGGTTGGTCTCACCGGTTAGTGTCTCACCGGTTGGTTTCTCAACGGTTGGTCTCACCGGTTAGTTTCTCACCGGTTAGTGTCTCACCGTTAGTTTCTCACCGGTTGGTGTCTCACCGTTTGGTCTCACCGGTTAGTGTCTCACCGGTTGGTGTCTTACCGGTTGGTGTCTCACCGGTTTTGTCTCACCGGTTAGTTTCTCACCGTTGGTGTCTCACCGTTTGGTCTCACCGGTTAGTTTCTCACCGGTTGGTGTCTCACCGTTTGGTCTCACCGGTTAGTTTCTCACCGGTTGGTGTCTCACCGTTTGGTCTCACCGGTTAGTGTCTCACCGGTTGGCTTCTTTCCGGTTGGTGTCTCACCGGTTGGTGTCTCACCGGTTGGTGTTCTCGCGGTTGGTGTCTCACTATTTTCCCGTCTCTCCCGCAGCCGTGTTCCGTGGCTCCCGAGGCCATCTCCGGTGGACTCACAGGGGCCATCGGCCTCTCTAACTTCATTGGCTGTGCGGTGCTGCTGGTCTCGGGCTGCGACAAATTCAGGAGCGTCGATTACTGCAGCCTGACCGCCGGCTTCCTCATCGTCGCGGCGGGCTGCACGTGCCTCCCCATGTGCCGCAGGGACTACATGGCTCACCCGCTGCACCGGCAGGTCACTATCGCCACCCTGGTGCTGTCTGGCGTGGCCTGCTGCCTGGCGATCGCCGCCTTCTGGCTCTTCATCAATGGCGGCGGAATAGCGGAGACCTTCTCGTCTGAGCCGCCACTCGCCAGCTACGGCCCCGCTTTCAAGCGGCCTCCTCGGCCAGCCGGCCTCTGCGGCGACGCGGTGGGCATTTTTTGCTACTTCCTGGCCATCTGCATCCTGGGCTTAATCGCCAGCCTCACCCAGTTTCTGATTGTGGCCGCCCTGTGCTACTGCTTCTCCTACTTGAAGCGACCGGAGCCTCCAGCAGCTGAGGAACAGCGGCCTGCCAGAAACTGGGAGACCTTCGGCTTGTTGCCCAGCCCGGCCCCCGCCGAGCCGCTGGTCCTCAACGAAGCCGAATGGCCGCCGCCGTCAGCTCCGCCAGCTGCTCCGCCAATTCCGTCCGCTCCTCCGCAGGCGGAGCCGGTGGACGAGGAGGCCCCGCCCCGTGCTACGATGAGGCTGTGAACATGTGCTGACAGGTGAGCAGCTGCATCTGCGATGAGGCTGTGAACATATGCTGACAGGTGAGCAGCTGCATCTGCGATGAGGCTGTGAACATGTGCTGACAGGTGAGCAGCTGCATCTGCGATGAGGCTGTGAACATGTGCTGACAGGTGAGCAGCTGCATCTGCGATGAGGCTGTGAACATGTGCTGACAGGTGAGCAGCTGCATCTGCGATGAGGCTGTCAACATGTGCTGACAGGTGAGCAGCTGCATCTGCGATGAGGCTGTCAACATGTGCTGACAGGTGAGCAGCTGCATCTGCGATGAGGCTGCGAACATGTGCTGACAGGTGAGCAGCTGCATCTGCGATGAGGCTGCGCAGCGGGGAGTGAAACAAGTTTCACGCGCTTCGAAAGTACTGCTGTGTTGATCCAGCGCCAGGTGTAAAAATTACCTGTAAAAAAATTAATGCTCTCCAATTAGTGCTTTTTTAAATCACAGCTAGATACAAATCGTATCTTATGCTTGCTGAGCTGAATAATGTTTTCACCGATTTGCTCAGCAGTTTTTGCACAGAATCTTCCGGTTCAACATGGCTGTGCTGTCATTCACTTCAGTTCTGCCGACCTGTTGTTGCGGCATATTGTTACACATTCCAATTACACCAAATCTTACAGTTTACCTAGTCTCAGACTTTTACTGCCTTCATCAGTTTTTTTATGTTTTCAGTTAGGTAGCTAGGATTAAGCTTGTTAGATGCGAACTCGCCACAGGTGTAGGATTCAGCTTGTTAGATGCGAACTCGCCACAGGTGTAGGATTAAGCTTGTTAGATGCGAACTCGCCACAGGTGTAGGATTAAGCTTGTTAGATGCGAACTCGCCACAGGTGTAGTATTAAGCTTGTTAGATGCGAACTCGCCACAGGTGTAGGATTAAGCTTGTTAGATGCGAACTCGCCACAGGTGTAGGATTAAGCTTGTTAGATGCGAACTCGCCACAGGTGTAGGATTAAGCTTGTTAGATGCGAACTCCCCACAGGTGTAGGATTAAGCTTGTTAGATGCGAACTCGCCACAGGTGTAGGATTAAGCTTGTTAGATGCGAATTCGCCACAGGTGTAGGATTAAGCTTGTTAGATGCGAACTCGCCACAGGTGTAGGATTAAGCTTGTTAGATGCGAATTCGCCACAGGTGTAGGATTCAGCTTGTTAGATGCGAACTCGCCACAGGTGTAGGATTGAGCTTGTTAGATGCGAACTCGCCACAGGTGTAGGATTAAGCTTGTTAGATGCGAACTCGCCACAGGTGTAGTAAGCTTGTTAGATGCGAACTCGCCACAGGTGTAGGATTAAGCTTGTTAGATGCGAACTCGCCACAAGTGTAGGATTAAGCTTGTTAGATGCGAACTCGCCACAGGTGTAGGATTCAGCTTGTTAGATGCGAACTCGCCACAGGTGTAGGATTCAGCTTGTTAGATGCGAACTCGCCACAGGTGTAGGATTCAGCTTGTTAGATGCGAACTCGCCACAGGTGTGACAAGTTCAGACAATCCCGGGCTCGATAAAGCCAGAGTGACACTGGAAAAGCATATGGAAGCCACTGGCACACTGGAAAATCAGCTGTCTCTTAAAGGGTCATCAGCAGCAGCAACAGCACGGTGGGAAGCGTATTATAAAGCGGGCAGGGGTCTCTCATCAATAGTGGATTATCACTGAGACACTTCAGATTGGCTACTCAGACTCGTATATTCTCTTGTTATCTTGCAGTCCACGGCGCTTTTCATCAGCCATCATGCTGGAGGTTGCTCATTGATTGCTCATAATGACTGATCCAGCGCCAGTTGTGACCGATCCACCGAGCACCGGACCGCCGCCTGCGCCCGAGCCGTCGGCACCGTTCTGGTTGGGCGTTTCGGAGACTCCAACTGTTGCTCTGTGAGCCGATTGGGACTTGCAAAGAGTTGCAAGGCTTCTGATTAAGCCAAGCTGCTCACCAACCCTCAGACCTCTCCGCAAACCCCTCCGCAAGCTACTTCAGCTCCTCATTCAGCCACTTCAGCTGCTTCAGCTCCTCATTCAGCCACTTCAGCTACTTCAGCTCCTCATTCAGCCACTTCAGCTACTTCAGCTCCTCATTCAGCCACTTCAGCTGCTTCAGCTCCTCATTCAGCCACTTCAGCTGCTTCAGCTCCTCATTCAGCCACTTCAGCTGCTTCAGCTCCTCATTCAGCCACTTCAGCTGCTTCAGCTCCTCATTCAGCCACTTCAGCTCCTCATTCTGCTACTTCAGCACCTCATTCAGCCACTTCAGCACCTCATTCAGCCACTTCAGCTCCTCATTCTGCTACTTCAGCACCTCATTCATGCTCCTGCCCGTCTCTGGCCTACTTGAGGAAGAACTTCAAGCTGATGAACTCAGAGCTGCACTTTCGCCTCCTGCGGCTTCTGTCCATTTTGTCAGCGGTCTGCTTCGTGTTGTGGGCGGCCTTCTTTGTTGGCTACTTGGCCAGCGTCCGGCCGACCCGCAACGGTACGGAAATAATTGTGGGCCCGGAAGTCCCGTACGAGACCTGCTTCTACAAGCAGCTGGTGGTCAGAGGCCTCACCTGCGTTGGCGTGGCCGCCTCGCTAGTTGGTGCCATCGCCTTCAACTGTGCCCGTTGCGCGGCGCAACGGCAGGCGGCCGAGACGGCGGCAGGCACTGGCGACCAATTAGCGACTGCTGCGCTCTACCCTCAGCCTGGCCCGCCTCCCCAGGCTGCGGCGGGCACTTTGACTGCTGAGACCGCATCTCAGGATGGGAGAGCGAATGGGGATGGGAGAGAGTGATTGGGGATGGATGAGAGTGATTGGGGATGAGAGAGGGTCAATGGAGATGGGAGAGAGTGATTGGGGATGGATGAGAGTGATTGGGGATGAGAGAGGGTCAATGGAGATGGGAGAGAGTGATTGGGGATGGGAGAGAGTGATTGGGATGGGAGAGAGTGATTGGGGATGAGAGAGGGTCAATGGTGATGGGAGAGAGTGAGTGGCGATGGGAGAGAGTGAATAGGGATGAGAGAGAGAGTGAATGGGGATGGGAGAGAGTGAATGGGGATGGAAGAGAGTGAATGGGGATGGGAGAGGGTGAATGGGGATGGGAGAGAGTGAATGGGGATGGGAGAGAGTGAATAGGGATGGGGGAGAGTGAATGGGGATGGGAGAGAGTGAATGGGGATGGGAGAGAGTGAATGGGGATGGGAGAGAGTGATTGGGGATGGAAGAGAGTGAATGGGGATGGAAGAGAGTGAATGGGGATGGAAGAGAGTGAATGGGGATGGGAGAGGGTGATTGGGATGGGAGAGAGTGATTGGGGATGGGAGAGAGTGATTGGGATGGGAGAGAGTGATTGGGGATGAGAGAGGGTCAATGGTGATGGGAGAGAGTGAGTGGCGATGGGAGAGAGTGATTGGGATGGGAGAGAGTGATTGGGGATGGAAGAGAGTGAATGGGGATGGAAGAGAGTGAATGGGGATGGGAGAGGGTGAATGGGGATGGGAGAGAGTGAATGGGGATGGGAGAGAGTGAATGGGGATGGGAGAGGGTGAATGGGTATGGGAGAGAGTGAATAGGGATGGGAGAGTGAATGGGGATGGGAGAGAGTGAATGGGGATGGGAGAGAGTGAATGGGGATGGGAGAGAGTGAATGGGGATGGGAGAGAGTGAATAGGGATGGGAGAGGGTGAATGGGTATGGGAGAGAGTGAATAGGGATGGGAGAGAGTGAATGGGATGGGAGAGAGTGATTGGGGATGGAAGAGAGTGAATGGGTATGGGAGAGAGTGAATGGGGATGGGAGAGGGTGAATGGGTATGGGAGAGAGTGAATAGGGATGGGAGAGAGTGAATGGGGATGGGAGAGAGTGAATGGGGATGGAAGAGAGTGAATGGGGATGGAAGAGAGTGAATGGGGATGGGAGAGAGTGAATGGGGATGGAAGAGAGTGAATGGGGATGGGAGAGAGTGAATGGGGATGGAAGAGAGTGAATGGGGATGGAAGAGAGTGAATGGGGATGGGAGAGAGTGAATAGGGATGGGAGAGAGTGAATGGGGATGGAAGAGAGTGAATGGGGATGGGAGAGAGTGAATGGGGATGGAAGAGAGTGAATGGGGATGGAAGAGAGTGAATAGGGATGGGAGAAAGTGACTAGGGATGGAAGAGAGTGAATAGGGATGGGAGAGAGTGAATAGGGATGGGAGAGAGTGAATAGGGATGGGAGAGAGTGAATGGGGATGGAAGAGAGTGAATGGGGATGGGAGAGGGTGTTTCCATGGTTGCGTTTGGGACTAAAACATAACTTCAAGTATTTATTTGTTTTTCAACCGCACTCTGCTTGCTTTTAATTCTAAATCTAGTCTAAATCTAGTATTTCGCTACTCCTAGCTTTCGATTGTCAGCTTCCTTTTTCATTTTCATGTACAGCCGTTTATGCCATGTTTATAAATTATTTCTGTCGCTCTGTGTGGCAGTCGAACTGTTGTTCACTAAATAAACCGGCCTGTCGCTGGATAATTGCGCCTAGCAAATAGCATAGTGAATTGTATTCGATTTCAAGTTCTACGGTTTGAAAGAAAATATATTGAAGGTTTAGGGCGAGGGCAGAGCAGGTTGTCATTGTGTCAGATTGTGTGTCATTGTGTCAGCTCGTGTGTCAGATTGTCTCAGTTCATGTGTCATTGTGTCAGATTGTGTGTCATTGTGTCAGCTCGTGTGTCATTGTGTCAGTCCGTGTGTCAGATTGTCTCAGCCCATGTATCATTGTGTCAGCTCGTGTGTCAGATTGTCTCAGTTCATGTGTCATTGTGTCAGATTGTCTCAGCCCATGTGTCATTTTGTCAGCTCGTGTGTCAGATTGTCTCAGCCCATGTGTCATTTTGTCAGCTCGTGTGTCAGATTGTCTCAGCCCATGTGTCATTTTGTCAGCTCGTGTGTCAGATTGTCTCAGCCCATGTGTCATTTTGTCAGCTCGTGTGTCAGATTGTCTCAGCCCATTTGTCATTTTATCAGCTCGTGTGTCAGATTGTCTCAGCCCATGTGTCATTTTGTCAGCTCGTGTGTCAGATTGTCTCAGCCCATGTGTCATTTTGTCAGCTCGTGTGTCAGATTGTCTCAGCCCATTTGTCATTTTGTCAGCTCGTGTGTCAGATTGTCTCAGCCCATGTGTCATTGTTTCAGATTGTGTGTCAGATTGTCTCAGCCCTTGTGTCATTGTGTCAGCTCGTGTGTCAGATTGTCTCAGCCCATGTGTCATTGTGTCAGATTTTGTGTCAGATTGTGTGTCAGATTGTCTCAGCCCATGTGTCATTGTGTCAGCTCGTGTGTCAGATTGTCTCAGCCCATGTGTCATTTTGTCAGCTCGTGTGTCAGATTGTCTCAGCCCATGTGTCATTTTGTCAGCTCGTGTGTCAGATTGTCTCAGCCCATGTGTCATTGTGTCAGATTTTGTGTCAGATTGTGTGTCAGATTGTCTCAGCCCATGTGTCATTGTTTCAGCTGGTGTTTCAGATTGTTTCAATAGCATTTCCTAGTCACATTATGTCATTCCATGTGCCAGGGTATATGACATCTGTGCGTCATGTTCTGTCAGCTGGCAAGTCAGATGTCAAAAGTCAGTGATAAATTGTGTCAGCTTATCGATTTCATTCCCAGAATGCAGGATTCGAGATTTGGGTCAGACAGAAATATTTTTGTCGTACTTTGTGTCAGCCCGTGTGTCAGGTCAGTTTTCCCGCACCAATCTCATGCCCCCGCAGGCCAGCCAATGAGCGGCAGTACCTACGCCAGCCGCGTGCCGAAGGCGGTGCTGCGGAGTCACGTGATAATGGGCATCATGCAGTTGGCGGTTGGCTGCCTGCTCATCGCCCTGACCATCGTAGGCGTGGCCACCAAGCAAACCTACTACCAGTCTGTGGGCAGCGGATTCTGGGCCGGCCCCTTCGTCGTCGCAGCTGGCATATCCGGCCTTCAAGCCGGCCGCGGCTCTTGCGGCACCCTCTGCTGCGTGGTCACCTGTCTGGTGTTCTCCATCATTGCCAGCTGCCTGGCCTTCCCTGGCCTCGTCCTCGATGCCATCATGGCCTCAAACAACCTCTACACGTTCAACTCGGCCACCGCCGGCAGCCGCGGCAGCGAGGTCCTCTTCCGCGTCACCTACGCCACCAATGTGATCTGCGCCCTGCTGTACGCCTTCGAGTTCGTGCTGGCCATCGTGCACTCGGTGTACGCCTGCCGCGCCTCCTGCTGCTGCGTGCCGGCTTCCCCGCCCATGCAGCCGGGCCACGGCCAGCAGGGCAACCCCTATGTGGTCAGTCAGCCCTTCTGTGCAATGGGGTGCAATGGGGTGAATGTGCAACACTCCACTTAGCTGTAGGGTCCCCTGTTGTAAAGAGCTGAAGAGTCCTTGCAAACAGCTCACCAGTGACTCTGGCGACTCAGGGGCGACTCTTGTGACTTTTAACGAGTCAACGGGCTGTAATGCGATGCAGAGGCGACTGTATAATCGTAAAAGAGTTGCGAAAATGTCGTTTAAGAGTCATTTTGTTAGTGCTCAACTTTCTACTAACTTGAGTAGACTAAAATAGAGTTGTTATAAATGCGAACTGCGATTATAATTCATAGAGTGACGCAGATGCGCTTTAGGCGCAACTCAGGAATTTTACAACGACTTTCAAGTACGACTCAAACACGATCCCAGAGTGATTATAGAAGCGCCTCAGAGTTGTTTCAGAGTCGTAGACAACAAGGCGCCTTAAATTGACTCTTAGGCGACTCTTTCACGACTTTGTGGCGACTTGTACTGTGCACCTCGTCGTTTTAGGGTCGTCTAGAGACGCTTCTTTTCTATTTTACCTGTACGAGTCTGGAACACTTCTTGACCCAGTTGCCGTTTTCAGCAGGGTCAGCGGGAGGCTTCGCCGCCCATTCCGCTAAGAACCCCTGGTGACCTCGGACAGCTGATGCTTCGGTGTCGCTCAGGAAAGGCGTCGCTGGCTAAGGCCATGGCCCCATTTCCACAGTCGTTGTCAATAGTCAGGTCAAGCAGTGGGGGGTATCCAAGCACAGGGAGAGGTGGGCAAACCCCCCCCCCCCGGCTGCCTGACTCAACCACAGTGACCAGCTGGAGCAGTCATGCCTGCTTGGCTAAGCCTTGGTAGAAAATCCGTATTGAAGAATTGTCTATTCTTTCTCTTCAATATTGAGAATGCGGAGCACTTCATCTGTGAATGCCCCGCCTATACTCGAGCAGGCTCGCCTACCACGGTGAAGTGGACTTTTGTGCGCGGTCACAGTACCTTGGGGCTCGTCCAGAAGAGTTTACCTGTATCTTTCCGCGCGATGCTTGCCCATGGGGCCAGCCTCCCAAGGCAATTTGTGTCAGCTCATGTGTCAGATCGGCAAGCATATCGATTTGAGCCCGTGACCTCAGCTGAGATGCCGCCCCCTTACTTTCCCTGTCGCGCAGGTGGTCAACGTGGCCTCTCAGCAGCAGCAGCAGCAGCCGCACCCGCCCTACCACCCGTATCCTTCGCACCAGCCCGCCTTCAACCCAGGCTTACTGCCGCCGTCTCAGCCGGAGCAGCCGCCCTCCTACGACCAGGCCATGCAGGAAGCCGCAGCTGCCGGGCCTGCGGCTGCCAGCGCCCCGCCCAAGTTCTGAGCCGAAAGTTCTGGCAAACCGGCAGTGCGCTGAAATCGCGTTATAAACTGACCTCTGCACCCGAAACTGGACAACCGCTTCCTTGTTGTGTTTTTGTTTACTTAGGCGCTTCTTTTGGCACCGCACTGATGCACCTGGGTTGTTCTCGCTCGGGTCAATCTCATTGGAGTGTGTCAGGCTCGCTGTGGTGAGTACTTGTGTCAGTGTCACTAGAGTGTGTCAGACTCGCTGTGGTGAGTACTTGTGTCAGTGTCACTAGAGTGTGTCAGACTCGCTGTGGTCAGTACTTGTGTCAGTGTCACTAGAGTGTGTCAGACTCGCTGTGGTCAGTACTTGTGTCAGTGTCACTAAAGTGTGTCACACTCGCTGTGGTCAGTACTTGTGTCAGTGTCACTGGAGTGTGTCAGACTCGCCTGTGGTCAGTGTCAGTGGAGTGTGTCAGACTCGCTGTGGTCAGTGTCAGTGGAGTGTGTCAGACTCGCCTGTGGTCAGTGTCAGTGGAGTGTGTCAGACTCGCTGTGGTCAGTGTCAGTGGAGTGTGTTAGACTCGCCTGTGGTCAGTGTCACTGGAGTGTGCCAGACTCGCCTGTGGTCAGTGTCAGTGGAGTGTGTGAGACTCGCTGTGGTCAGTGTCACTGGAGTGTGTCAGACTCGCTGTGGTGAGTACTTGTGTCAGTGCTACTGGAGTGTGTCAGACTCACTGTGGTCAGTGTCAGTGGAGTGTGTGAGACTCGCTGTGGTCAGTGTCACTGGAGTGTGTCAGACTCGCTGTGGTGAGTACTTGTGTCAGTGCTACTGGAGTGTGTCAGACTCACTGTGGTCAGTGTCAGTGGAGTGTCAGACTCGCCTGTGGTCAGTGTCACTGGAGTGTGTCAGACTCACTGTGGTCAGTGTCAGTGGAGTGTGTCAGACTCGCTGTGGTCAGTGTCAGTGGAGTGTGTCAGACTCGCTGTGGTCAGTGTCAGTGGAGTGTGTCAGACTCGCTGTGGTGAGTACTTGTGTCAGTGTCAGTGGAGTGTGTCAGACTCGCTGTGGTCAGTGTCACTGGAGTGTGTCAGACTCACTGTGGTCAGTGTCAGTGGAGTGTGTCAGACTCGCTGTGGTCAGTGTCAGTGGAGTGTGTCAGACTCGCTGTGGTCAGTGTCAGTGGAGTGTGTCAGACTCGCTGTGGTGAGTACTTGTGTCAGTGTCAGTGGAGTGTGTCAGACTCGCTGTGGTCAGTGTCACTGGAGTGTGTCAGACTCGCTGTGGTCAGTGTCACTGGAGTGTGTCAGACTCGCTGTGGTCAGTGTCAGTGGAGTGTGTCAGACTCGCTGTGGTCAGTGTCAGTGGAGTTAGATAGACTCGCCTGTGGTCAGTGTCAGTGGAGTGTGTCAGACTCGCTGTGGTCAGTGTCAGTGGAGTTAGATAGACTCGCCTGTGGTCAGTGTCAGTGTTCCAGTGCTGCACTTTTGCACCAATATCTGCCGGTTGGCGCATGTTTCAGATGTAATTTCACTTCATTCGCAAAATTTTAAAACACTTTTTACTTAAATCCGAACTTCTCTGCACAGTTGTAGTGCGCAAATTGGAAATTATTTACTCACCATTCCATGTTTATACTAGTAAAGCACAGCCAAAACTTTGTTTATGCTTATTCTGACTTATTTTATTGGACAATTTTAGCCAAAGTATTTCGATCGTTGCTTCTCAGCGCGCTTTTGCAACGCAAAATTTATTGTAATCACCATGTAATCACTAAATTTGCCGCTTCCCTGACCATATTGTTTTTTTCTCAAAGATTTTATTTTATTTTCATGCCCTACTCATAGCATCAACTGCAGATTTTTTGCTTCATTTTGTTTATGTGGGAAATAACTTTTTATAGATGTTACAGTCAGCTGTAGTCATACACTACGTACAGTTAGCTGTGATCATAGACAGTGCAGTCAGCTGTGGTCATAGTGCAGTCAGATGTGCTCATAGTCAGTACAGTCAGATGTGCTCATAGTCAGTACAGTCAGATGTGCTCATAGTCAGTACAGTCAGATGTGCTCATAAAAAGGACAGGTTCAATATCTGACGGTAGGGTTCAAGTTCAGATGGTAGGGTTTAGGATCTAATGTATGGTTCAGGATCTAATGGTCGGACCACAGTCGGGCTTCAGGACGACAGCCAGGGTTCAGGCCACAGCCAGGGTTCAGGACCACAGTCAGGGTTCAGGACCACACAGCCAGGGTTCAGGACCACAGCCAGGGTTCAGGACCACAGCCAGGGTTCAGGACCACAGTCAGGGTTCAGGACCACAGCCAGGGTTCAGGACCACAGCCAGGGTTCAGGACCACAGTCAGGGTTCAGGACCACACAGCCAGGGTTCAGGACCACAGTCAGGGTTCAGGACCACAGCCAGGCTTCAGGACCACAGCCAGGGTTCAGGACCACAGTCAGGGTTCAGGACCACACAGCCAGGGTTCAGGACCACAGCCAGGGTTCAGGACCACAGCCAGGGTTCAGGACCACAGCCAGGGTTCAGGACCACAGCCAGGGTTCAGGACCACAGCCAGGGTTCAGGACCACAGTCAGGCTTCAGGACCACAGCCAGGCTTCAGGACCACAGCCAGGGTTCAGGACCACAGTCAGGCTTCAGGACCACAGTCAGGGTTCAGGACCACAGTCAGGCTTCAGTATCAGATTCGCATCTGTTGAAGCGATGAATTTTGATGCCATTCCTGCCATGGCTGCAGAGCAACCTGAGCACAGCACGGACTCTGAGCTCACCGCCTACGCCAGGCTGGTGCCCAGCTGGGTGCTCAGAGGTCACGTGATCATGGGCGGCATCCAGCTGTGCATCGGGCTGCTGCTGCTGCTCCTGGCTGTCTATGGCCTTCTCGCCGCCGACCAGTCCGCCAGCACCAACACGTTCTCGGATTCTGGTCCGCCTTCTTCTTCATCCCCGCCGGTGCCACGGGCCTGGCCGGAGGCAGGGGCCGCGCCAACACGCTGTGCTGCATCGTGTCCTGTCTGGTGCTCAGCATCCTGGCCGCCTGTGTTGGATTCTTAGCGATTTTGGCCAACGCCCTGATGGCTTCGGGATCGGCGTATCGCTGTGACCGCAATATCTACTGGTGTGTGCGCTTCATGCCGTCCGACATCCTCTGGTTCCTGTTGTTTTTTACTGAGCTGGTGGTGGCCATCGTCCATGCCGCCTTCTCCTGCCGCGCCTGCTGCTGCGTCGACAAGAACCGTCAAGACCGTGAGGTGCTGGCGATCAGCTTTGCTGAAGGCGAGCAGCCGCCTGTTTATTCGCCGCCGCAGGCTGAAGTGTAACTTCGGGTGCTGACCGTTCCGGCGCCCCGGCCCGGTAGACTCTTCCGGATTTCTATCTTGTAGCGGAATCTTAGCTTTCTCATTCTATTTTCTGTAGACGTTGAGTCTTCAAGCTTAAATATTCTGATACACATTTTCAAGCTATGATTTTCTTATGATTCGCTTATGACCTGATATGACTGCATGATCCGGATAAATTCTTTGTATGACCTCCGTATATGATTTGTGTATGATCTGGATATGATCTGTGTATGACCTCTGTGTATGACCTCTGTGTATGATCTGTGTATGGTTTGTGTATGACCTCGGTATGATCTGTGTATGACCTCTGTGTATGGTCTGTGTATGACCTCTGTGTATGACCTCTGTGTATGATCTGTGTATGGTTTGTGTATGACCTCGGTATGATCTGTGTATGACCTCTGTGTATAGTCTGTGTATGACCTCTGTGTATGGTCTGTGTATGACCTCTGTGTATGGTCTGTGTATGACCTCTGTGTATGGTCTGTGTATGGTCTGTGTATGACCTCTGTGTATGGTCTGTGTATGACCTCTGTGTATGATCTGTGTATGACCTCTGTGTATGATTTGTGTATACCTCTGTGTATGATCTGTGTATGGTCTGTGTATGGTCTGTGTATGACCTCTGTGTATGATCTGTGTATGACCTCTGTATGATTTGTGTATGACCCAGTGAATGATCTCTGTATGAACGCTGTGCATGTTCTTCGCAAATTGGAATTAGGTGCTCAACATTCCATTTTAATACTAGCAAAACACGGACAAACGTTATTTAAGCTTATTCAGACTGATTTTTCATCGATAATTTTTTGCCAATGTATTTCCATTGTTATTTTTCAGCGCGTTTTTGCAACGCAAGTTTTACGAGTACTGCAATCTACTGGTAATCACTTTGAAGTTGCCACTTCCCTAACCATTTTTATTTTCAAAGATTTTAGATAGGATTAAAGATTTTGGTGTTGGTTTTTGTTGGTGTTGGAAAAGATGTTCGTTTTTTGCTTCATTTAAATTTTATGTAGGAAATAAATTTTATGAAAGAGTTGTGGTCATAGACAGTACAGTCAGATGTGGTCATAGACATTACAGTCAGCTGTGGTCATAGACAGTGCAGTCAGCTGTGGTCATAGACAGTACAGTCAGCTGTGATCATAGACAGTACAGTCAGCTGTGGTCATAGACAGTACAGTCAGCTGTGGTCATAGACAGTACAGTCAGCTGTGGTCATAGACAGTACAGTCAACTGTATGGTAGTCTGAGATGGTATGCTTCAGGACCACAGCCAGGCTTCAGGATCACAGTCGCTCTGCCCTGCCTTCTTAGCCTGGCCCTTACCCTTCCTTCTGGCCCTTACCCTGCCTTCTGGCCCTTACCCTCCCCTCTGGCCCTCACCCTTCTGACTCTCACCCTTCCTTCTGACTCTCACCCTGCTTCTGACCCTCACCCTGCCTTCTGACCCTCACCCTGCCTTCTGACCCTTACCCTGTCTTCTGACCCTCACCCTGCCTTCTGACCCTCACCCTGCCTTCTGACCCTTACCCTGCCTTCTGACCCTCACCCTGCCTTCTGACCCTTACCCTGCCTTCTGACCCTTACCCTGCCTTCTGACCCTCACCCTGCCTTCTGACCCTCACCCTGCCTTCTGACCCTCACCCTGCCTTCTGGCCCTTACCCTGCCTTCTGACCCTCACCCTGCCTTCTGACCCTCACCCTGCCTTCTGACCCTTACCCTGCCTTCTGACCCTCACCCTGCCTTCTGACCCTTACCCTGCCTTCTGACCCTTACCCTGCCTTCTGACCCTCACCCTGCCTTCTGACCCTCACCCTGCCTTCTGACCCTCACCCTGCCTTCTGGCCCTTACCCTGCCTTCTGACCCTCACCCTGCCTTCTGACCCTCACCCTGCCTTCTGGCCCTTACCCTGCCTTCTGACCCTCACCCTGCCTTCTAACCCTTACCCTGCCTTCTCACCCTGACCTTCCTTCTCAGCTCCAGTCCCAGGGAGCCTTCGTAAGCTTAGGCCTCAGGAGCCCCAGACCGCCATTCCGCACAAAATTAGCGACGCAAAGCTTTTGGAATGGGAGGCTTTACTTCAGTATAATTGATCCATTCAGAATCAAGCTGCTTTCTAGGAAAGCAAAATCTCGCCCCGCACCTCTTGCAGCTCCGGCCATGTCTCAGAGCTCCGACTTCACCAGCTCCGTCAGGCAGCTGCCGCACAGGCTGCTCAGAGCTCACGTGATCATGGGTGCCATCCAGATCACCGTGGGCTGCCTGGTGCTCTACTCAAACATCTACTCACTGCTTGCCGGGGATTTCACTGCCAGCAGCAGAAGGACCTTCTCGGGATTCTGGACTTTCCCTGTCTTCATCGCCGCCGGGGCCACCGGCCTGGCTGGCGGCCGCGGCCGCTCCAACACGCGCTGCTGTCTCATTGGCTGCCTGGTGCTCAGCAGCCTGGCCGCCATCGTGAGCGCTGGCGCCATCGCGGTGAACATCTTCATGTGCTTCCATCAGTTTGGCTTCGCCAGCTACGCAGATATTCTGTGGCTGCTGACCTACCTGCTTGAGACCGTGGTGGCCATCGTGCAGGTGAGCCCTTCTCTCTCGCCTGATCCCTGTGTCTGAGGCCCATCTGTCACAAGACTGTGTGAGTGACAGTTCTGAGAAGACATGTGGCAGTTAGTCTATATTCTCGTACAGGCCCGTGGCAGTCTGGTTCTTACAGGCTCTTACAGACTCTTACAGACTTACAGACTCTTACAGGCTCTTACAGACTTACAGGCTCTTACAGGCTCTTACAGACTCTTACAGACTCTTACAGACTTACAGACCCTTACAGAATCTTACAGACTCTTACAGACTCTTACATACTTACAGACTCTTACAGACTCTTACAGACTCTTACAGACTTACAGACACTCTTACAGACTTACAGACTCTTACAGGCTCTAACAGACTTACAGACTCTTACAGACTTACAGACTCTTACCGACTTACAGACTCTTACAGGCTCTTACAGACTTACAGACTCTTACAGACTCTTACAGACTTACAGACTCTTACAGACTCTTACAGACTTACAGACTCTTACAGACTCTTACAGACTCTTACAGGCTCTTACAGACTTACAGACCCTTACAGACTCTTACAGACTTACAGACTCTTACAGACTTACAGACCCTTACAGACCCTTACAGACTCTTACAGACTCTTACAGACTCTTACAGACTCCTCCAGACTCTTCCAGAATCTTACAGACACCTACAGTCAGTCCATTGCAATCACGTGACAGTCATCGTGCTGGTCATCGCCAGCCTTTTCTCATTTTCAAATCCAAAATTTCATCTCAGGTCGTCTTCGCCAGCCGCGCCGTCTGCTGCCGCTTCCCGCCTGCCGACAGTAGCGACGGTCGCCGCGGCCCCCTGGCGGTGCAGCTGGGCGACTCGGGAGACGGCGCTGCCTACGCCACCAAAACTGGCAACAGCTACATGTAGGCGGCGGCAGCTGCGCAACGCCGAACTTCTTCAGCTGGAACTGGAGACGGAAATTGAGGCACTTTCTGGTTTTAGTGACTCAGTTGCACTGGTGGATTGAGTGGATCGGTGTGCTCAAGCTGAACTGCTTTATTGCTTTTTTAAAAACATTTTTTGAGTTTTTGAATCTGAAGCGCTACCGCATTCTGAATCACTGAAACTGAAGCGCTACCGCATTCTGAATCTCTGAATCTGAAGCGCTACCGCATTCTGAATCTCTGAATCTGAAGCGCTACCGCATTCTGAATCACTGAATCTGAAGCGCTACCGCATTCTGAATCTCAGAATCTGAAGCGCTACCGCATTCTGAATCTCTGAATCTGAAGCGCTACCGCATTCTGAATCACTGAATCTGAAGCGCTACCGCATTCTGAATCTCTGAATCTGAAGCGCTACCGCATTCTGAATCACTGAATCTGAAGCGCTACCGCATTCTGAATCTCAGAATCTGAAGCGCTACCGCATTCTGAATCACTGAAACTGAAGCGCTACCGCATTCTGAATCACTGAATCTGAAGCGCTACCGCATTCTGAATCTCTGAATCTGAAGCGCTACCGCATTCTGAATCTCTGAAACTGAAGCGCTACTGCATTCTGAATCTCTGAATCTGAAGCGCTATCGCATTCTGAATCACTGAATCTGAAGCGAATTTTTTTCAATTTTAAGCTTGTAGTGTCATTATAAAAAATTCATTACACTAATTTTGAATTTATAGTTCTGTTTTTATTGAGTAGCGAGTCGGTGCTAAAAATCTCAAGGCTCTGTTTGCGTAGACAATGATTTTTATTAGTCTGTTAAATCGTATTTATTTAAGCTGCTGTTTTGGCCAACAATGAATTGCTTTGAACTTTTTTTGCTTTCTTTACATTCAATGAAGTCTCAGGAAAAGGTTGTTTTTGAAACGCATTATTTGAAACGCAAAAAAAATTCATAATCAAGTTTATCAATATCAGCTTATAAACTTCGTGCTTTTATTAACTTCCATCACTTACCAATGACTTCATAACAACTTCAATTTGCTGTGCCGCTCGAGTGTGTGCTGTAACACATCAATATTTATAAATTGTTTTAATCATTAGCTTGAGTAGGCTTTGCTCTGTCTCTTATTTTCAATCATTTACGGAGTCTAGTGGGGAATCTAATAGAGAATCTAGTGGGGTATCTAATGGGGAATCTAATAGAGAATCTAGTGGGGTATCTAATGGGGAATCTAATGGGGAATCTAGGGGGTATCTGGCGGAAAATATAGTGGGTAATCTAGTGGGAAGCTGTTGGGAAATCTATCGGGGAATCTGACGGGGAAAATAGCAGGGAATCTATTGAGTTTATCTAGTTGGAAATCCAGCAGGAAATCTGGTGGGAATCTCTGTGGGAATCTATTTGGGAATTTGGTGGGGAATCTAGCAGGGAATCTGGTGTGGAATCTGGTGGGGTATCTAGCAGGGAATCTGTTGGGGAATCTAGCAGGGAATCTGGTGGGGAATCTAGCAGGGAATCTGGTGTGGAATCTAGTGGGTATCTAGCAGCAGCAGGGAATCTGGTGTGGAATCTGGTGGGGTATCTAGCAGGGAATCTGTTGGGGAATCTAGCAGGGAATCTGGTGTGGAATCTGGTGGAGTATCTAGCAGGGAATCTGTTGGGGAATCTAGCAGGGAATCTGGTGGGGTATCTAGCAGGGAATCTGTTCGGGAATCTAGCAGGGAATCTGTTCGGGAATCTAGCAGGGAATCTGGTGGGGCATCTAGCAGGGAATCTGTTCGGGAATTTAGCAGGGAATCTGGTGGGGAATCTGGTGAGGAACCTGCTATGAAACTTTACTGGGGAATTTTACTGGGAGCAGGCAGGGGCTGATCGCCATTGCCGCATTCACTTCAGTCCCGCATGAAGGCGGCCGCAGCGGGCAGTGACGTCATTCTCAGCAGCGAAGAACCCCCCGTCAGTCGGGCGCCCGGTGCAGGTCACGTGATTGCTGGGGTCTCCCAGATCAGCCTTGGCTGCCAGGTCGCCTTCGTGACTGCCGTCTGCCTGCTGGCCGGCATTCGCCCGGGCTTCGGAATCTGGACCGGCCCGCTCTTCATCACTGCTGGGGCGGTGGGGCTGCGGGCAGCAGGCGGCGGGCGCTGCGCCACTCGATTCGCCTGCGCCGCGCTTAGCGCCGGCGCTCTCTGCGCCTCCGCCTGCGCCATCGCCGCGAGCTCTGCGGCCACCGCGGCTGGCTGCGGGCGCCAACCTGCCGATGTCCTCCTGCTGCTGCTGCACCTCGCCGAGCTGCCGGCTGCTGGCCTGCAGGCCGCGTCGGCCCTGAGCAGCTCGGAGCAGAGAGCGGAGCTCCGGCTTGGACTGCCCTGATTTATCAAACACTTCCAGTGCAGTTGGATTCGCTGATGTTGTTTGGCATTTTTCTTTTTGTACGCGCAGAATTTTTGATTGAAGAGCCTTTGATACTTGTAATGAAGTAGACTCTATATTTATGCGTACCCGCACCATCACCGAAACTTTTTAAGGCTTTCACTTTTCTACTCCGTGCCTTTTGTTAGCAAAACACTGCTTTCATCCGCATTGCCAGCTTTTGATAGATTTGTTGATTTGCTAGGTATAGCTTTTATAAATCTTGCGGGGCTTCTGCTGTCTTCTGTTATAGAGCCACCAAACCTTTTTGAGCCATCAGATACACCGTTGAGTAATCAGATACTCTGCTGAGTCATGCTGAGTCATGAAATTCTGGTTGCTTGTCAGATCTTTTGCCACAAGTACACACTCCCGAGTGTGCGACCGCTCTTGTTGGCACTCCAGTATGTTGGGAGCTTTCGATTTTTCATTTGATGAGATTAGGAGTTTGAGATAGTCTTGCAGGAGAGATTAGGAGTTTGAGATAGTCTTGCAGGAGAGATTAGGAGTTTGAGATGGTCTTGCAGGAGAGATTAGGAGTTTGAGATAGTCTTGCAGGAGAGATTAGGAGTTTGAGATGGTCTTGCAGGATAGATTAGGAGTTTGAGATGGTCTTGCAGGATAGATTAGGAGTTTGAGATAGTCTTGCAGGATAGATTAAGAGTTTGAGATGGTCTTGCAGGAGATATTAGGAGTTTGAGATAGTCTTGCAGGATAGATTAGGAGTTTTAGATGGTCATGCAGGAGATATTAGGAGTTTGAGATAGTCTTGCAGGAGAGATTAGGAGTTTGAAATAGTCTTGCAGGATAGATTAGGAGTTTGAGATGGCCTGGTTGGAGAGATTAGGAGTTCGGGATGGCCTGGTTGGAGAGATTAGGAGTTCGGGATGGCCTGGTTGGAGAGATTAGGAGTTCGGGATGGCCTGGTTGGAGAGATTAGGAGTTCGGGATGGCCTGGTTGGAGAGATTAGGAGTTCGGGATGGCCTGGTTGGAGAGATTAGGAGTTCGGGATGGCCTGGTTGGAGAGATTAGGAGTTCGGGATGGCCTGGTTGGAGAGATTAGGAGTTCGGGATGGCCTGGTTGGAGAGATTAGGAGTTCGGGATGGCCTGGTTGGAGAGATTAGGAGTTCGGGATGGCCTGGTTGGAGAGATTAGGAGTTCGGGATGGCCTGGTTGGAGAGATTAGGAGTTCGGGATGGCCTGGTTGGAGAGATTAGGAGTTCGGGATGGCCTGGTTGGAGAGATTAGGAGTTCGGGATGGCCTGGTTGGAGAGATTAGGAGTTCGGGATGGCCTGGTTGGAGAGATTAGGAGTTCGGGATGGCCTACGAACGTTCAACCTGCGCACAAGTCGCTTTGTTTGTATTCCAGCGATGAAGGCGGCAGCTGGAAGACCTGACAGCTCAACCATCGGTGACGTGTACTGGCCCGAGTTTTTACCGTGGTTACCTGATTCTCCACCGTAGCCAGCAACTTCGAGTCGAGCTGGAAATAATTCAGGTGAACTCCCGGATTTATGTTAAAGTTTTCACCTGGTAAGAATTGTTTTTTTAACCCAATGGAAGATTGCTCATCCTGTGGTCCAGTGTCCGCACAGATTAGCAGTTGAAAGTGAAAACTACGGTCGTAGTAAACAGTAATTGCGCTTGTTCATTTTAAGATCGTTAGGCCAAATTTATCGCTACCGCGTGCATCAGATTTCAAGCTTTTGCATCAGTTATCTAACATGTTGCATCAGATTTCAAGCTTATGCATCAGTTATCTAACATGTTGCATCAGATTTCAAGCTTTTGCATCAGTTATCTAACATGTTGCATCAGATTTCAAGCTTTTGCATCAGTTATCTAACATGTTGCATCAGATTTCAAGCTTATGCATCAGTTATCTAACATGTTGCATCAGATTTCAAGCTTTTGCATCAGTTATCTAACATGTTGCATCAGATTTCAAGCTTTTGCATCAGTTATCTAACATGTTGCATCAGATTTCAAGCTTATGCATCAGTTATCTAACATGTTGCATCAGATTTCAAGCTTTTGCATCAGTTATCTAACATGTTGCATCAGATTTCAAGCTTATGCATCAGTTATCTAACATGTTGCATCAGATTTCAAGCTTTTGCATCAGTTATCTAACATGTTGCATCAGATTTCAAGCTTATGCATCAGTTATCTAACATGTTGCATCAGACGCCAAGCGCACGCACCAGACCCCAAGCGCACGCATCAGACGCCAAGCGCACGCATCAGACGCCAAGCGCACGCATCAGACGCCAAGCGCACGCATCAGACACCAAGCGCACGCACCAGACACCAAGCGCACGCATCAGACGCCAAGCGCGTGCATACAGACAGACGGTGAACGCGTGCTCAAAAAAGCACAGCTCGACTTTTTCATAGCGCATGTTTCTCCAATGGGGCAGCGCTATCAGGTGGATTGGCGCCCGAGTGGCACGAGTATTTCGCTCGTGTATTTAGCAACGGGGTCAAAGTCTTCTTCCCTGCCGGCCCGCTGCCGCATGCCCGTTCTCTATAAGAAGCTGCGGCTTCTCCGACGACTACCAGTCGTCTCGCCCGTCTGCCGCCCAGCTTTCTTGCGCTCAGCCCAGTTGTTTTCAGCCACCACTTGCAGAAATGATCAGATCGTCGCAGTCGCCCTCCAGCGTCCAGTCGCTGTCCAGCTTTGCCAAGCGGGTGCCCACCTGGGCGCTCAGAGGCCTGCTGTACACCGGCAGCTTCCAGTTGGTCTTCGGCTTCTTCACCGTCTGCGCGTCCTTCCACGCCCTCCGGAGCTGCGGCCAGCTCAGTTCCGAAGTCTTGTGCGGCTTCATATCGGGCTCGGTGTCCATCTCTGCTGGGGCCGCAGGGCTGGCCGCTGGCAGGGGCCGCATCAGCAGCTACTTCTACATGGTCACCAGCGCCATCCTCAGCGTCCTGGCTGCCTGCCTCGGCACCCTCGCCATCGCCCTCCTTGGCCTGACTTTTGCTCGAGGAGGCACCGACTCCGACTTCAGTGTTTCCGATGGGCTGCGCGTTGTGCTGTTCCTGCTTGAGCTGTGCGTGGCTGTCATGCAGGTGAGCCATGCTCTTATCAGTTGTCAGAATTCACTACTTTATAAATAGTAGAGCTGCCTACCTTTCCAGGGGATTCCCCTGCCCCATTGTCTGGCGGTAACAGCTACACATTACTGTTAGTAGTAAGTTTAAATGATTTGATGCACTTTAAATTGCAGACCGCCTTGGCCGGCCGCTACGCCTGCTGCCCTGCCAGCTCCGCCGTGGCCCCGAACGGTGGCGCCCAGGTGATGTCGGAGCTCGCCGTCACGGTGGAGTCGGGCCGCGCTCCGCCTGCCTACCCTGGCTGGGCCACAGCCAGCTGGAAGGTCAACGTGCCATCGCCGCCGACCTACGAGGAGGCGCTGGCCGGCCCAGCACTGAGCGCCCATCATTGATTTCCTCCTGCCCGAATCTGCCTCAGTTTTTATGTAGAGCATCGCCCTCTGTTTTGGCTGAGTCTCCGGCAATGGCGGTTCCCGTTCGAGCTTAGCGACTCTGCTTTTACTTATGCTTACTTATGCTTACCTATGCTTACTTATGCTTACTGTATATGCCTTGTCTGCGACTGAGTACACTGTTCCACATTCAATCTAATATTCGCTTTCAATTTGGTTTTGTTCCAATTCTTCCAAAGTCAATCGCGGTGCTAAGCAGCTGTTGAACAGAGCAAATAGATTCCAGAATATTCTGATGATTATAGTAAATTCTATTGGCTAAAGCAAAGATCAAAAAGCCTTAATGTCTTGTGACCGCTTGAGCGGTGAAGTGTCCTGCGACGTCGGCTGTGTGATCCTGCCGGTTTCCAGTGTATCAGCTAAGGTGTTGAGTGTCTTGCGACGTCGGTTGTTTGATCCTGCCGGCTTCAAGTGTATCTGCTAAGGTGGTGCCTGTGCAAATTTCCTTCTGTCATTAGATGATTAAAGCAACTTGCCCGCGCGCCTGACAGGCAAATGGCTTACTTACAGCTAGGTCTACTCCAAGCATTGACATTTCAATAGTAATTTTTATAGTGCATTTAAAGCAAGACAAATTGGCCTTGACTTAATTGTATTAACTGTTCACTTTGTAATCTTTTCACGGTTCCACTTGAACTTGCGCTCGTAAGTAGAGAGTGAAGTTGTAAAAATAACCTACAATACCGGTCATTCCATAGAAATAAAGGTTCTCCTTTCTGTCCATAGCGAGTACAGCAGTGTCCTTCCTTTGAAAAGTTCCCTGTAAGTTTGGCAACTATAGTGGTAAAAAATCTGTGCTAATGCTGGAGGGGAGGGGCAGTACGAAAGTTTTTAGCCACACATAAAAGGAAATGGATTTGTAGCTGAAACCCCGTCTGACGGTTGCTTATAAGGGAGCAGCAGCGGCGAAAGCTGCTAAGAGCGTTTCATTGCACTGGTAGCTATTAAGGCTGCTGAGATAATCGTAAAGTACTCGTGATTCCGTTCCATGAACTCAGCTGGAAAGTGAAGTACAGCTAGTGAGATTGCAAGAATATTATGAAAATTTAGAGCATTGAAATTTTTGACGTCATTGACGTCAGTGACCAGCTCAGTACAGTGACCTTCGATTTGTATAAATTTTATTTGAGCTACGAAGCGCCTATAGGCAGTGGCGGCCGGTCGTGAAGGCCAAAGCCCAAGACTTGACGGGTGTTGCTATGCTGTGCTCATGATCCCACAGTTGCTGAGCTCATGATCCCACAGTTGCTGAGCTCATGATCCCACAGTTGCTGAGCTCATGATCCCACAGTTGCTGAGCTCATGATCCCAAAGTTGCTGAGCTCATGATCCCACAGTTGCTGAGCTCATGATCCCAAAGTTGCTGAGCTCATGATCCCAAAGTTGCTGAGCTCATGATCCCACAGTTGCTGAGCTCATGATCCCACAGTTGCTGAGCTCATGATCCCACAGTTGCTGAGCTCATGATCCCACAGTTGCTGAGCTCATGATCCCACAGTTGCTGAGCTCATGATCCCACAGTTGCTGAGCTCATGATCCCACAGTTGCTGAGCTCATGATCCCACAGTTGCTGAGCTCATGATCCCACAGTTGCTGAGCTCATGATCCCACAGTTGCTGAGCTCATGATCCCACAGTTGCTGAGCTCATGATCCCACAGTTGCTGAGCTCATGATCCCACAGTTGCTGAGCTCATGATCCCACAGTTGCTGAGCTCATGATCCCACAGTTGCTGAGCTCATGATCCCACAGTTGCTGAGCTCATGATCCCAAAGTTGCTGAGCTCATGATCCCACAGTTGCTGAGCTCATGATCCCACAGTTGCTGAGCTCATGATCCCACAGTTGCTGAGCTCATGATCCCAAAGTTGCTGAGCTCATGATCCCAAAGTTGCTGAGCTCATGATCCCAAAGTTGCTGAGCTCATGATCCCAAAGTTGCTGAGCTCATGATCCCACAGTTGCTGAGCTCATGATCCCACAGTTGCTGAGCTCATGATCCCAAAGTTGCTGAGCTCATGATCCCAAAGTTGCTGAGCTCATGATCCCACAGTTGCTGAGCTCATGATCCCACAGTTGCTGTACTCGTGATCCCCACAAAGCTGCAGAATGTTGCAAAGAGTATCAATTTTTTCGTATAGAAAATCATTGAAATTATGCATTTCTTAGTTTTTTAGTTTGTTTTTTATTTTCCGTTGCATTTAATTCTTCTCTCATTATTTCTGCTTGCCATTTTTTTAGATGACGGAAGCGACTCCAAAAGGCGAGGTTCTGACCGATAATTTGTCAGCATGGCGAGGTTCTGACCGATAATTTGTCAGCATGGCGAGGTTTTGACCGATAATTTGTCAGCATGGCGAGGTTTTGACCGATAATTTGTCAGCATGGCGAGGTTTTGACCGATAATTTGTCAGCATGGCGAGGTTTTGACCGATAATTTGTCAGCATGGCGAGGTTTTGACCGATAATTTGTCAGCATGGCGAGGTTTTGACCGATAATTTGTCAGCATGGCGAGGTTTTGACCGATAATTTGTCAGCATGGCGAGGTTTTGACCGATAATTTGTCAGCATGGCGAGGTTCTGACCGATAATTTGTCAGCATGGCGAGGTTCTGACCGATAATTTGTCAGCATGGCGAGGTTCTGACCGATAATTTGTCAGCATGGCGAGGTTCTGACCGATTCAGTATGGCGAACTTCAGCATGGCGAGTGTTGGCGAGGTTTTTCACGTAGTGTTGAATGAATCGCAGCTGTTTGATTGTCCAATAGTACTTTGTCTACCATTGCGCACTGTAGTGAGCAATGTGTCCGAAGCAAAGCATACTCAGCGTTAATTTTGCCGAGGCAATTTCGCTTGACAGCGTCATCAGCTCGACTTTCGCCCCGAGGCCTCGCCTGCTGCGGCGGTCAGGCGGCACGTTTTAATCAATTTTCCTACTGAGCTCCGGCGCTGCGCTTTGAAGTCTGCTCTTCGGTCTTTTGGATCTGTTGAGTCTTTTCCAACATCGGATGTCAGAGCTCACCGACTACGCCAGGCGGGTGCGGCCCGGTGGGCTCGGCGGCCTGCTGATCACTGCCACCGCCCAGCTCGTGTTTGGCTGCGTCGCCATCTACGTTGCCGTGCGGGGCTTCCTGGGCGACCGGCCCGTCGCCATCGAGTCCGTCTTCGCGGCCGCTGCCGTCCCGGTGACCAGCAGACGGGGTACCCAGGCCAGCAGACGGCATACCCAGGCCAGCAGACGGGATACCCAGGCCAACAGACGGGATACCCAGGCCAACAGACGGGATACCCAGACCAGCAGACCGGATACCCAGGCCAGAAGACGGGATACCCAGGCCAACAGACGGGATACCCAGGCCAGAAGACGGGATACCCAGGCCAGAAGACGGGATACCCAGGCCAACAGACGGGATACCCAGACCAGCAGACCGGATACCCAGGCCAACAGACGGGATACCCAGGCCAGCAGACGGGATACCCAGGCCAACAGACGGGATACCCAGGCCAGCAGACGGGATACCCAGGCCAGTCATCAGCGCAACAGCCGTCTCTGCCGCCGCCTTACGCTTGCGTTGCCGAGCACGGAGGACATGCGGTGGCGAAGCTTTGAGTAGCGGCGATCGCTTCGGATTAAAAATAATCTTATAGACGAAAGTTAGCTTAGACATTCTTCAGGCTTGACGCCGATTCAGTTCGTTATCGCTACTCTTAGTAGACTAGTTAGCGTTCGGAATCGATTTTTTTGTTGTGTGAAGGCTTTATATTGTCCTACACCGGATCGCACAATCCCAAATTCTTTGCAGCGTTTCTTCATGCGATATTTTTGTCTGAGCTGGCTATTAACTAAATATTTTATTGCACCTTCATTTCTAGTCAGATCGCTGGAAAACTATTTTGGACGTTTTGTCTTCTACATTGAAGCTTCTTCTCCAGTTTTCTGCCTTTTTTCTACCGGTTTTGCAGCACCTTGCGGCGTTGTATCTGCCAGTATTTTGCTCCGCTATTGCAGAAATGTTCTTATCAGCAGCCAGCGCTTGTATGCATAGCTTTTATGGCCAGTCCCAGCTTCCCTGCCTGAGTGCCAGCAGTGGTAGCCTGCCAGTCCCAGCTTCCCTGCCTGAGTGCCAGCAGTGGCAGCCCTGCCAGTCCCAGCTTCACTGCCTGAGTGCCAGCAATGGCAGCCTGCCAGTCCCAGCTTCCCTGCCTGAGTGCCAGCAGTGGTAGCCTGCCAGTCCCAGCTTCCCTGCCTGAGTGCCAGCAATGGCAGCCTGAGCCCTGCCTGAAGTCTGAGATAGACCGCATCTCTGTTTAAGTTAGCACACTGATGCTTGGCCAGTGACTAAGGAAATGAAGCCAATCTGTGGTATTGCAGCTTTTTTAACCAATATTTTTATCCATGATCTGCATTCCGTTTAGCGGCGATAATCACAAATTTTATCGGACAGTGTGTTGGTTTTTTATTCCAATTTAGCTTCATCTGTTCAGCTTTTTATAACGCTGCAGTTTATTGCTGAATTTGAAATTCATTTTGCACTCGTCGGCCTTCGAGACTGGAGAATATTAACTATTAAACAGATCTTGGCATGCCAATCTATTTTGAGCTATCATACGCTCGTGTTTTATCTTTTCTGTTTAGACTTATTAATTTTTTCCGTTTTAGGTTGTTGCTTACACAGTCACATTTGAGTCAGTCCAGATTCACATTGCAGTCACATTTGAGTCAGTCCAGATTCACATTGCAGTCACATTTGAGTCAGTCCAGATTCACATTGCAGTCACATTTGAGTCAGTCCAGATTCACATTGCAGTCACATTTGAGTCAGTCCAGATTCACATTACAGTCACATTTGAGTCAGTCCAGATTCACATTGCAGTCACATTTGAGTCAGTCCAGATTCACATTACAGTCACATTTGAGTCAGTCCAGATTCACATTGCAGTCACATTTGAGTCAGTCCAGATTCACATTGCAGTCACATTTGAGTCAGTCCAGATTCACATTGCAGTCACATTTGAGTCAGTCCAGATTCACATTGCAGTCACATTTGAGTCAGTCCAGATTCACATTGCAGTCACATTTGAGTCAGTCCAGATTCACATTGCAGTCACATTTGAGTCAGTCCAGATTCACATTGCAGTCACATTTGAGTCAGTCCAGATTCACATTGCAGTCACATTTGAGTCAGTCCAGATTCACATTGCAGTCACATTTGAGTCAGTCCAGATTCACATTGCAGTCACATTTGAGTCAGTCCAGATTCACATTGCAGTCACATTTGAGTCAGTCCAGATTCACATTGCAGTCACATTTGAGTCAGTCCAGATTCACATTGCAACATTCAAAGCACGCATGTTCCAATCTTCAAAGCACGCATGCTCCAATCTTCAAAGTACGCATGCTCCAATCTTCAAAGCACGCATGCTCCAATCTTCAAAGCACGCATGCTCCAATCTTCAAAGCACGCATCCACATGATCAAGCATTCAAGGCATGCAGCTCTGAATGTTGATGCGGCTCTGAAGTGTACAGTTTCCCCGTTGCCCATCGGCTTTATGCCCGGCAGCCATGGAAGCTCCATCGCCGAGCGGTCCCGCCCTCAGCCGCTACGCCAAGCTGCTGCCGGCCAGCGTCCTCAGAGCTCACGTGATCATGGGCGCCATCCAAATCACCGTGGGATGCCTGCTTATCTTTCTGAACATCTACAGCCGGCTGGCGCATGACTACTCGGTGAACCCGAACATGTACGCGGGGTTCTGGACCGGCGTGTTCTTCATCTCGGCCGGGACTTTCGGACTGCTGGCCGGCAAGGGCCGCGTGCTCACCTTCTGCTGCATCATCGGCTGTTTGGTGCTCAGTGTCATCTCCGCCATGGTGTCGGTGGTGGCCATCGTAATGGGCTCCGTGATGGCGGCGCAGGTCGGGGTCATGCCGGGGACTGTAACAGCAATGTTTCCGGTGTACTTCACGCTGGCCGATGTGCTCTGGTTCCTAGTGTTCCTGCTCGGCCTGGTGGTGGCCATCGTGCAGGCCGCCTTCGCCTGCCGCGCCTCCTGCTGCTGCGTGGCCGAGGAGCCCGACAGGCAGCCGCTGACGGACTTCCCTGACGCCGGGACGGAGCCGCAGGCGGACTCGGACGTGCGCTTGCTGCAGCCGGTGTGACGCGGCGGCGCTGTCCGCTGCTAGCAGAAGCAACACCTGTCAACGAGTTCACCGTTTTTAGTGAATTGCTCGAACAAAGAACAGCGAATATCGATTTATTTATTATTAGAAATCTGACCGGAAACTTTTTAGTACTGCTGAGTGCCTGTCTGTCCGACTCTATTCGGCAGTGAGAATCTCTTATTACATCGCTACTCGGCACTTAAAATCAGCCATCTGTCTATTTCTGAGTGTCTTGCACATTCCGTGATTCCGTTTAGATTTTAAATAGAAAAATCTTTTTTTTCGAATTTTAATTTTATTCTGATGTTAATGCATTAATATATAAGCGGTCCTAACTTTATTTATCGTTAGGCATGTACACTTCACTGTGCCTTGGTGGTTGGCCCTCTCAATGGCGTTAATTGCAGCCAACGCCATTAACAAGCTATATTATAACCTATAACCTTCTAGATAAAACTCTAGCACTGCTTTTTTTACCTATTATCAACAATAGGTTATAATTTGATGCTGCTTCATCAATTTTTACCTGCCCGTCAGAATCCTCTGTGCTAGATAGACAAAATGGTAAATAGATGACAAGGTAGAGAGCTAGATAGAGGAGTAGATGGAGTGGTTTGATGGGTAGAGTGGTAGTAGATAGAAATGAGTAGTAGATAGTGTTAGGCAGAGTGTAAGATAGAGGAGGCCTTCAAGACAGAGTGCTAGAGGAGTGCTGTGCAGATAACTAGGTAGAGTCCCCAACAGAGTGCTGCATAGGTGCTAGGCAGAGTGCTAGATCGAGTGCCAGACAGAGTGCCGGGCAGAGTGCCAGACAGAGTGCCAGATAGAGTGCCAAGCAGAGTGCTATCAAACATTACCCAACCATTCCAGCCCTGTCCAGCATGGCTGAGGCCGACAACCCCACCGTGGAGATGCCGGAGAGGCCGACGGGCTCCCAGGCTCACGTGATCTGTGGCTCCATAGAGATCCTGGTTGGCTGTGTGCTGCTTCGCTGAGCCTCGGCAGCGTGTCGATGCGGCAGGACGAGCGCTACCTGTCCGCCTACAGCGGCTGCGTGTGCGGCCCCGCGGTGGTTCTGTCTGGCGCGGCGGCCATTGTGGCCGGACTGCGGCACACCTGCGTGCGTTGCAACTTCGTCGTCAGCGTCGCCATCAGCGGCATCGCCATCCTGCTGTGCTGCGGCGCCGCCTTCTGGCTGGTGCAGCTGTTCCCGGGCAAGAATGAGAAGAACTACGTAGGCCCCGAGGGCAGCGTGAGTTCGCCAACGGCATTCCGGGTGCTGTACATCCGCAGCGCAGTCCTGCTCTTGCTGGTCATCATTTCTTGCTTGCTGCAGCTGGCATTCGGTGTGAGTCACATCCGCACCGCCGCCGGCTGCGTCTCCCAGTCCGACCGGCCGCGGTACCAGGTGCAGCTCGTGCCCCATGACGGAGCCGCGACCCAGCAGCCGGCCTTCCAGGTGCAGCTGCAGCCTCTTGGCGGCTTCCAGCAGCAGCAGCCACTGATAAATTGTGGCGGGGACAGCAAGCAGCCTCCCCCAGCTACGTACTTGGTCTGAGCTACTTGAGCTACCATCACGAGCATCACACACCTGAGCTATTATTATGAGCACCACACCTGAGCTACCATCATGAGCACCACACCTGAGCTACCATCATGAGTACCACACCTGAGCTACCACAACTGAGCTCAGAGCTACACCTAAGCGATACTCCGCTCGGGCATCGGCAACGGATGCTCGCTGGCGGCCGGTGGCGTCTGGTCTGACGTCAGACCTTCTTACTGCTGGCCGGCGTGCCGGCACAAAGTGCGGCGTGGTGGCCTGCCTGGTGCTGAGCTGCCTGAACGCTCTCATGGCCTTCACCGCCATGATCGTCGAGTCGCTGCCTGCAACCAGCCTGATCTGCTCCCTGCTGCTAGCCTTCGGCCTGGTCATCGCCTTGGTGCACAGTTGCAACGTCTGCCGCGCCTCCTGCTGCTGCAAATACAGCCAGCCACGCAGCAGCAGCAGTGCATGCAGCAGCGGATGAACCAGCCGCACATTGATCTCATAACCTCATAAGGACGCAGCTTTGCTATCGCCCTATCAAGGCCTACTTTTCGGCCGCCAATGCGGCATCGGCTTCTCGAACTTACCAACAGGTTCAGCAGCATCAGCCAGAATCTCAACCTCTTCAGAAGGCAGTCTGAACTCTTACAGAGATGGATGTGTCCGAGTGTACATGAACGTGCATACTAGGCTGAAGCCTGAATGTTATTTTATACTGTGCATAATTGCATGTACTCTGAATAAGCCATTTCTTTTCATAAGTAAATCTATGTAGATGTAAAGAGTTTGGTCAACCTATTTAGTTGATACGAGTGATTCGGAGTGGCGTCTTTACAACGGATCCCAATCACAACATTATGATTCAATATCTAAAATCGCAGCTATTGATGTTATTTATCTAACGACAGACGAAAAAGACGTCTTTTGAGCATCTTGAGCCTAATGAAAGAAAGGAAAATATTTCTTGTGTGAATAGCTTGCAGTGCATTGTATCGTTTCTTTCTGTAGTACATTTGTAGATGTAGATCCAATGTTTATTTGATGCTCTTCAGTGCTTGATTGCTTCTGGTGCAGATGTTATACGCTCGCATGGGGTTTTGTAATAACTCGATATTTATTTAATTACTGTTATTTATCATCATACTTGATATGAATACTGTACAAACAATACCAAGTGTAGAATGTTTTACTGTACTCAAATAATTTAGAAATTTCCGGAAGGCCAAAAATAAATGATAAGTACGCAGCAGCTGGCTAGCATTTTCTCTCGCTTACCCTCTTCTACACTCAAGACAACTCAAGCAATAAAAGAAGCAAAGCGAAGGCAAACCACGGCGTGACTCTTCTTCATTGATTTAACACGAAACCCGTCTACAGTTTATTTAAACCTATCTAGGTTATCCAATATACTAAAATGTTTTTTCTACTTACTAAAGATGACACCTGCGTCTGTGGGATCGGGCGACCGCCGACCGGCCGTGTTTGTAACACATCTGATTGCTATAAATAGACATACCACGTGTTTGTAACACATCTGATTGCTATAAATAGACATACCACGTGTTTGTAACACATCTGATTGCTATAAATAGACATACCAAACTAACTGAGCCTATTAGCAAGCAATTTATTCCTTGTTGGGAGAATCAAGCTGTTGAAGACTTGCTTTTTATTGTCTATGCTCCAAAAGGGGGTCTATGGAGCAACCAATTTGAGAGTCTGGGCGCGCTATTAATCTTTTCCACAGTGCTCGTATATCCTTCACGAATAACTTCACTGAAATAACGTCTGCAAACAGATGGCATATCAAAAAACGATTGACATTAAGAATTTGATTTTAGAGAAACCAATCAAAACATGCGAATGCAAAACCATGGCATACAGTATAAGCCGAGAACAATCGTTTCTCTCAAAACAGTGTTAAACAGATTAAAATCAAACCCGATCAATGTGAGTAAGTGAGTGAATGAGTGAGTGAGTGAGTAAGTGAGTGAGTGAGTGAGTGAGTGAGAGAGTGAGTGAGTGAGTAAGTGAGTGAATGAGTGAGTGAGTAAGTGGGTGAGTAAGTAAGTGAGTGAGTAAGTGAGTGAGTGAGTGAGCGAGCGAGTGAGTGAGAGAGTGAGTGAGTGAGTGAGAGAGTGAGTGAGTGAGTGAGTGAGTGAGTGAGTGAGCGAGTGAGTGAGTAAGTGAGTGAGCGAGTGAGTGAGAGAGTGAGTGAGTGAGTGAGAGAGTGAGTGAGTGAGTAAGTGAGTGAGTGAGTAAGTGAGTGAGTGAGTGAGTGAGTGAGTGAGTAAGTGGGTGAGTAAGTAAGTGAGTGAGTAAGTGAGTGAGCGAGTGAGTGAGAGAGTGAGTGAGTGAGTGAGAGAGTGAGTGAGTGAGCGAGCGAGTGAGTGAGAGAGTGAGTGAGTGAGAGAGTGAGTGAGTGAGTGAGTGAGTGAGTGAGCGAGTGAGTGAGAGAGTGAGTGAGTGAGTGAGTGGCTGTAGCTTTCATCTTTCCCTCGCTACTTCTCAGTTGCAGAGATGGTGGCCACCAGGACCTACATGATAAGAAGCATGTTTTGGTACGGGCAGCAGTTTATCGTGGCTTGGGTCCTGTTCGCCGCGTGCATCTGGTGCGCGACTGACGGCTCTGGCGTTCCGGCCGTCTACTGGAGCAGCCCCGTCATCGCGGTGACTTCGGCCTTGGGCATCGCGGCTGCGTGGCGAGTTTTGAAGCAGCGCAGCTCCATCCCCGGCTTACTGGGTCTGCGGCCTGCTGCTCAACCTGCCGGCTATCGGAGTCTGCCTACCTGGCGTTGTCGGCCGGGGAGACTTAAGCGAGGTCCCTGCTGCGCTCTCTTTTGGATGCGGCCTGTTTCTGCTGCTTTCTGCTTTTTTCATGGTAATTTGCCTTGATGTTGCCGCCGCCCCAGCAACTCAGACAGCACAAGTAGATCGAATAGAGCAGAGCAGTAGTTAATGCGTCTGAATCTGGAGTACCCAGGTTCAATTCGACCCAGGGATTTTTGGGATCCTCGCACATCAGGGGGGGGGGGCGCCACACACCCTCAATTACCCCAGCTAATGCTGGCACCCATTTTACAGCTGAGTGAACTGAAGCAATGCAGACTTAAGTGTCTTGCTCATGGACACACTCTGTTCCAGTGGGATCGGGAATCGAACCCCTCACCTTCAAGTCGGGAGTCCGACACTGTAACCGCTAGGCTGGCATGGAGGCAGGGTTCACTTGAGGTCACTGGCCAGAGCTAAATTGTGAATCGAGTTCTGTCCGCACCCCCCTGCAGAGCCTCATATTTGCCATTTTCCTCTTGCTGCACTTCGCCTGCGGCTCCGAGTTTCTGCGGCTCTTCAGCGGCCAGCTGGCTGGCGAGGCCGAGGAGCGCCGGGGGCTGCTGGCCGGAGATGACGGCAAGCCGCCGAACTGAGCCGGGCTGCTGAATCTGCACATTTTTAGCCGTGCGAATGAGACACGACCGTGGCGACTCCAGCTCTGGTATATTTCTCTTCACTTGAAATATAGTAGCTGTGCGCATGCAGTGTCTGCATCTTCAAACCAGCTTCGGTGCTCATTTTTACCTGTTTCTGCAGTTACTGCGGCTCACTAAGAAATTTCGCGCTTGCTAAGAAACTTGCAACCGATTCCCGCTATGCTAGGGGAAATCAGCCCTCAGTCAGTCAGGTTTTTTCACTGCTTTCCAATCCAAAAGTCTCTTAATAGACCCAAAAGTCTATGATAGATCCCCAAGTTCCATGATAGATCCCCAAGTTCCATAATAAATCCCCAAGTTCCATAATAGATCCCCAAGTTCCATAATAGATCTCCAAGTTCCATAATAGATCCCCAAGTTCCATAATAGATCCCCAAGTTCCATGACAGATCCCCAAGTTCCATAATAGATCCCCAAGTTCCATAACAGATCCCCAAGTTCCATAATAGATCCCCAAGTTCCATGACAGATCCCGAAGTTCCATAATAGATCCCCAAGTTCCATAATAGATCCCCAAGTTCCATAATAGATCCCCAAGTTCCATGACAGATCCCGAAGTTCCATAATAGATCCCCAAGTTCCATGAAGATCCCGAAGTTCCATAATAGATCCCCAAGTTCCATAATAGATCCCCAAGTTCCATAATAGATCCCCAAGTTCCATAATAGATCCCCGAGTTCCATGATAGATCCCCAAGTTCCATAATAGATCCCCAAGTTCCATAATAGATCCCCAAGTTCCATAATAGATCCCCGAGTTCCATAATAGATCCCAAGTTCCATGACAGATCCCGAAGTTCCATAATAGACCCCCAAGCCATAATAGATCCCCAAGTTCCATAATAGATCCCCAAGTTCCATAATAGATCCCCGAGTTCCATGACAGATCCCCAAGTTCCATAATAGATCCCCAAGTTCCATGACAGATCCCGAAGTTCCATAATAGATCCCCAAGTTCCATGACAGATCCCAAGTTCCATAATAGATCCCCAAGTTCCATGACAGATCCCGAAGTTCCATAATAGATCCCCAAGTTCCATGACAGATCCCGAAGTTCCATAATAGATCCCCAAGTTCCATAATAGATCCCAAGTTCCATAATAGATCCCCAAGTTCCATAAGATCCCGAAGTTCCATAATAGATCCCCAAGTTCCATAATAGATCCCGAAGTTCCATAATAGATCCCCAAGTTCCATAATAGATCCCGAGTTCCATAATAGATCCCAAGTTCCATGACAGATCCCGAAGTTCCATAATAGATCCCCAAGTTCCATAATAGATCCCCAAGTTCCATAATAGATCCCCAAGTTCCATAATAGATCCCCGAGTTCCATGACAGATCCCCAAGTTCCATAATAGATCCCCAAGTTCCATAATAGATCCCGAAGTTCCATAATAGATCCCCAAGTTCCATGACAGATCCCAAGTTCCATAATAGATCCCGAAGTTCCATGACAGATCCCGAAGTTCCATAATAGATCCCCAAGTTCCATGACAGATCCCGAAGTTCCATAATAGATCCCCAAGTTCCATGACAGATCCCGAAGTTCCATAATAGATCCCCAAGTTCCATGACAGATCCCGAAGTTCCATAATAGATCCCCAAGTTCCATGACAGATCCCAAGTTCCATAATAGATCCCCAAGTTCCATGACAGATCCCGAAGTTCCATAATAGATCCCCAAGTTCCATGACAGATCCCGAAGTTCCATAATAGATCCCCAAGTTCCATGACAGATCCCGAAGTTCCATAATAGATCCCCAAGTTCCATGACAGATCCCGAAGTTCCATAATAGATCCCTAAGTTCCATAATAGATCCCCAAGTTCCATAATAGATCCCCAAGTTCCATGACAGATCCCGAAGTTCCATAATAGATCCCCAAGTTCCATGACAGATCCCGAAGTTCCATAATAGATCCCCAAGTTCCATAATAGATCCCGAAGTTCCATAATAGATCCCCAAGTTCCATAATAGATCCCGAAGTTCCATAATAGATCCCCAAGTTCCATAATAGATCCCTAAGTTCCATAATAGATCCCCAAGTTCCATAATAGATCCCCAAGTTCCATTATAGATCCCCAAGTTCCATAATAGATCCCTAAGTTCCATTATAGATCCCCAAGTTCCATTATAGATCCCCAAGTTCCATAATAGATGCTAAGATCGTGAAGTCCTGTTTACAGATTCTAAATTCCCTCATGGAGCCTGAAGTCTTTCAATAGACTCAGAGATTTCAATAGTTCTCACCCCCCCGGCAGACTCTGTGGGCCTGCTGCAGCCGGTGTGACGCTTTTTCCGATTTTACCGTTTAGCGGCTTTTTTGTTTTTATATGATTTAAATATAAAATAAAAGTTTCAACATTTTCGAATGGCTAAAGTTGAGTTTGGTATTAATGTGGTAATATATTATAACCTTCTAGGCTTCTACCCGACACTCTAGCAGTGCCACGCGATGCTGCTTCAGCAATTTTACCTGTCCGTCAGAATCGTCAGTGCTAGGTACGAGTAGTCAGAATGGTAGATAGACGACCCGGTAGAGAGCTAGATAGAGGGTAAAATAGAGGGGTAGATAGAAGGCTAGATAAGGAGCTAGATAGGGGGTGTATAAAGGGCTAGATAGGGGTAGATTGAGGGGTAGATAGAAGGGTGGATAGTGCTAGGCAGAGGGCAAGATAAGGGGGCCTACAAGACAGAGTGCTAGATAAGTGCTGTGCAGATAACTAGATAGAGTCCCCAACAGAGTGCCAGGTAGTGCGTTAGACAGTGTGCTAGAACGAGTGCCAGGCAGAGTGCTAGACAAAGTGCCAGGCAGTGTGCTAGACAGAGTGCCAGGTAGTGTGTTAGGCAGTGTGCTAGACAGAGTACCAGGCCTGTGCTAGACAGAGTGCCAGGTAGTGTGTTCGATAGTGTGCTAAACAGAGTGCCAGACAGTGTGCTAGACAGAGTGCCAGGCAGTGTGCTAGACAGAGTGCCAGGCGGTGTGCTAGACGGAGTGCCAGGCAGAGTGCCAGGCAGAGTGCTATCAAACATTACCCAATCATTCCAGCCCCGTCCAGAATGGCTGAGGCCGGCTCCTCTATCGCGGAGATGCCGGAGAGGCCGACGGGCTCCAAGACTGCATTTTTGAAATTTGAATCTCCTTTGGCAGCTGAACCAAGAAAATTGGACCGTATTCCGAGGTTTCTTCAACCTCTTATCACCAGCAATAATATTTTAAAAGCAATCGGTTGTGTTGCTGAACTAAGTTTATTTAGTTCAGGTAACTGGCTAAAGCCATGGCAAGTTCAGGTTAAAGTCATATTCAAGTTGCTCGCTTAATTTTCCGTTTTCAAATGACACTTGAGATAGTACAATCGTTTGCTTATTTATATTGAGTGTTTCGTTCAATGATAAAATATACCCTGACGACGGCCCTAGTGGGTTGAAACGCGTTGGTTTTCGCCATAAATGTTGATCTTAAGCTTTATTTATTAGCTGCAGGATGTTGCAGTGCGCATCGTTTATGATTATTCCTTTAACTTTTCTGCTTATTTGCTGTCACTCCATGACGGCCCAGATTAATCTGCTTTCCTTTGCCAGCGTATGATGCGGCGCAATGCTTTGCCTTTCAGCTGCTGGAATATTTGCCATTTTATGCAGTAAATACTCCAGCAAATGCTATTGCCGTCTAGCTCACAAATCGCTGTTGGCAGCTGAGAGAATTGGCGATTGCAGTTTTGTGATGGCAGAGCCGGGCTTTGAGAATTGGCGATTGCAGTTTTGTGATGGCAGAGCCGGGCTTTGAGAATTGACGATTGCAGTTTTGTGATGGCAGAGCCGTGCTTTGAGAATTGGCGATTGCAGTTTTGTGATGGCAGAGCCGGGCTTTGAGAATTGGCGATTGCAGTTTTGTGATGGCAGAGCCGGGCTTTGAGAATTGGCGATTGCAGTTTTGTGATGGCAGAGCCGGGCTTTGAGAATTGGCGATTGCAGTTTTGTGATGGCCTTTGAGACTATACACTATAGCAATCCGGTCCGCTGAAGGTTTGTGCCTTCTCAGCTCTCCTCTCCCCTCTCTTCTCTTCTCTCGTCTCCCCTCCTCTCCTCTCTTCTCCTCTCCTCTCCTCTCCTCTCCTTTCCTCTCATCTCCTCTCCTCTCCTCTCCTCTCCTCTCCTCTCCTCTCCTCTCTCTCTCTCATCTCCTCTCCTCTCCTCTCCTCTCCTCTCCTCTCCTCTCCTCTCCTCTCATCTCCTCTCTTCTCTTCTCCTCTTCTCTCCTCTCCTTTCCTCTCATCTCCTCTTCTGTCCTCTCTTCTCTTCTATTTTATTCTCGTCTCTTCTCTTCTCCTATTTCGTCTCTCTTCTCTCGCCTCTTTTTTCTCCTCTCTGCCCTCCTCTGGCCCGCAGTCATGCGTTAGGTTACTTATCTGGCCCTTTAGGTAAAATGTTTGCCGATCCCTAGCCTAAGCCTATCCATAGGTAGCATATCCGGTCTCTGGTAAATGAAAGGTAAAAGAAAGAGCAGTGGCAGACAATGTTGCTGAGCATCTTCGTTGCCGTAATCAAAAAAGGGCAAAGTTTACTCTCGAGGTCGCCTCGGAGGAAGCAGTACCTGTCGAGGTAGCAACTATGGCCCGTAAAAGTCATAACAAGGGTGCGAATATCCTTCCGCTTTGGTTAGGAAGGACTGAACCGCAGTGTGTGATTGCTGACGATCTGACGATTGATGACCGTAGAAGGGATATGGGCCATGGGCTCAGGGCCAAGGAAAGAGCCAAAGCCGAAATTTTTGGCGAGGGTGTCTGCCAGCTCGTTCCCCGGAAACCCTGCATGCGTACTATGGGATCCACTTCGGATGACAGTATTATTGCTACTGGCCATATAGGTTGAGCTGCCCGAGCGCAGCGACTTTCCGAGAGTTCTTAGTGGTGTGGCAAAGGCCGCCTAAAGCCGCTTGGCTGTCAGAATGGATGACGATAGTCTCTCCTCTCATACCCTTGGCATTCAGCTCTGCGGCGCAGGAGCTGATATAATAAGGACTTCTTTCTAGAAGACGGTGGAGAGTCCGCCAGTGTGCTGTGCTGGACTCCGAAAGCTGGCGTTGTAGCTGTCTTTGATGGATCCGTCCGTGTAACAATTTGAACCTCACAGCATCCCATAATGGGATATGGAGACCCCTGTAAGCACTGAAAGAGGTTGAGAGTGTGGGCTTCAAATATTGATAAGATCATAGCATCAAACATCATAAAAATGAGTAAAATTTCCGAATGTGAGTTTCATGCGCAAAGCAATGTTTAGTGTCGAATATCTCAGTATCACTGTATCAGAGCCGTATTTTGCGGTGACTGAGGTGTTATTTAAAGCTAAGACATGCGAATATAGACATGACTAGAATTTGACGAGATTCTGATGAAAAACAAGGACACAGCAGCTCAACAAATATTGATAAAAAATAAGTAAAATTTCCGAATGTGAGTTTGCGCTAAGCCATTGTTTAGTGTCGAAAATTCCGGATTCGGAGCCGTTTTTTTGCGGTGGCTGAGGTGTCATTTAAAAGCTGAGACATGCGTAAAAAGTTAATCGAGGCATTTTTTAATCCAGCATCTGCTTTTAGGCTGCTGCTACGGTTGAAAAAACTTTAAGTCAACGGTAAAGCGATGTCTAATCAGAGTGTTACTAAGCAATTTTTGAATCAATGTATCTTCAAAAGATTTTTACTTCAGTACATTGAATTAAAGCTCATTCGACGCCCAACAATTGCGTAAATATATGCTTAAAGATGGTTGAAGCAGGTCAATTTTGTTAAGTTACACACGATCGTTTTGAATGTACTGTCTGAATACATAAAACTATTGGGAAACCGAAACCGCGGCGGGGCCCTCACATACTTATGCATGAATATTTCTTTCTAGGCCTACTCTTGAATTTTTATTAAACATTGACATATACTGGCCAAACAGGCTTCCTGCCTGAGCCAAACTAACTACTAGTCTACTACTACTTCTTCATTCTTACGTCTAAAGTTTTTAATGGACCTCCGACTGACCGACCTATGCTGAACTCTTTGTGCTGAGGTCATGCTAGAAATTATTTAATCTAATGTCAATGAATAGGCCTATATTGTATGTGCTGTTCTGTCTCAGACTGTCTGATGTATAGGATAGGTCGTAGGTCACTAGGCCTAGTGTAGGTGGGCTTTGTAGCCTTTGATAGAATTAGCTACCTGTCCTAGGCCTATAGTATGTCATGGCGATAGAACTATTTCTATTTATTTATATTGATAGGCCCCTAGGCATTGAAGCCAGTCAATTTTTTGAGTTTGAGTTTGTCCTTTTGCTCTTTTCTGCTATGGCCTATTTATATTTTTAAATCTAAAGAAGCATAGCCAATTCTCCATAGTCCTGATCATGGCAGGGTGTATGCCAAACTAAAACTTGATGGATCCACAGTTTGTACGCCAATGTACGCCAAATTTTTTCTTCCTTCCCTAACTGTACGCCACTTTTACAGGTACAAATTTCCTACTTCAAAACTATTCAATGAAAAATTAACGAAACGAAAAATATAAGTTAACGAAAAATGGAGCATATCGCAATTTAAATACAGTTACACCTATGTTATATATATCCCTGTTATACTGCAAGCAAGTAAAATATATATTATGCCTCTAGCAGCAGGTTTATTAGAATATTAAAATTATTCAATAGAACAATAGATGGGAATATATTTTGTTAAAGTAAATGTATTTCTAACAAAAATTCCATTTTTTAAATTATAGTGCAAATTCCTAAAAAAACGATGTTTATGTACATTACATTGCAAGTTGCAACAGCAACAGCGTGTATGCCACTCACGCCAATAGGTAGAGCCCAATTTTTTGGTTGTACGCTAATGTACGCCAATAGGGTTAGCAAGGGGTGACTGTACGCCAAATTAATTTGGCGTATAGGCCATGATCCAGACTATGGCCAATTCTGTATGGCCTAATCTTATTAAATGGTCATAACATATTTTGGCTATCCTGTAGTTTCGCACGTTTAATTCCAACCCCCACCCCCACCACCCTTGAATAGAGGGCGAAATAATTCCGGAAATAATTAAACGTGCGAAACTACAGGATAGCCCATATTTTTTACTGTCAATTCAATAACTTTGAGGTACTAATGTATTAAAAATATAATAGATTATATAGTCACTAATGTTTTTATCTGATTATTCAAGTACTATAATTTTATCTATAGTTTGTTTCAACCTTCCAAAGCTTTCTATTTGTTTTTAAAAGTACACAAACTTAATGATGTCTTTTGCTTAGAAAAATGTCTGAATTTTTACAAAAATGACTTTTTGCCAATTGATAACATACTAATTTAACATTTTCCCATTCATTTATTCTTAGATTGTATATTACAAATTTAAAAAATTTGCCATTGGCAAAAAATGGCTAATAAGGCAATGAATGGCAAGCAAAAATATTGACTTTTTTCTATTTTCTAAATATATCTATCTTATCTAGAATGAGCCTATGCTAGGGCCTAGCTTGTTTTTAAGGCAATGCTTATTTAACCAGCATTAATATTTTTCAAACAAGCTTGATATTATTTAGCTAAGGCCTAGTAGTCTAACCCTATTATTAGTCAAACATTTTTTGGACTAAAAATGTTTTTACTAGGGGGCCTGCCTATGTCATCCACAGTCTGGATCATGCTAAGTGCATGCCCAAATAAAAATTGAATAATTTCAAATGCATACCAAAAAAATTGAGTGCACATCTACACTCTCAAATCTAGGCCAATATAGTATTATGACAATTAATACCTTTTTTGTATGCAACAATGAATGACCTTTCTGTGTTGCATAAAGGACCCTTTTTGGCTCATAATTTCATCAATTTTTTTTTCATTTATGCTTATACTAATTTCAATGTAAAATGCTATAGTTTGAATGATTTAAAACCAGAAAGCTTAAAATTTATACTTAAAAATGAATTTTTCATTGTTCTTTTAACTTAACTTAATACTAACTCCCATGTGATTTTAGAAAGTGCATGCCAGGTATGCATATATACTACTTTCTTAAGAGTAATGTATGCCAATTGTGTACATCTAACTTTTGGCATGCTAGGCCAATTTTTGGATATATATTACATGATCCAGAATGTAGGGTATATATACCCAAAGTTAAATGCTTTTTTGTATTTGCATAATATATTTTAAGGCACATCATATAACCTATACATATGTATCATATGCAGCATATATATCAGAATATACATTGATATATACTGAAAAAAATAAGTATCTCTATTGTATACTAGAAAATCTTAGCGTATGTCACTTTCTAAACTATGGCATGCTACAAGTATACATACCAGTATAACATAAGTCATTATTATTTTAATGAACATAAAATATAGCAAAAATATATATTCATTATTCCATTTAAATTGTAAAAATATATTAAGTAAAAAGTAAACAAAGAATTAAAAATGGAGATTGATAAAGGTCATCTTAATATTATAAAAGCTATAATATTATAAAAGCTATAAAAGGGGCTATCCCAATTTACTAGTAAAAAGTGCCTTTGTGACCTCTGCTTGCTAGAATGGGCCTAGATTCAAGCCATAAGAGCAATAATAAGCTCTAGGGCATGGGGACCAAAGGTACCTAGAGTCTATACTGACCAGTTGGGAGCTGTGGTAGTTGCCTAGGTTAGTAATCAGTATACTTGGCTGATTTGTAAGCCTTGGCTAAAATAGCAGCTACACGGGAAGTGATAGCAGGGATATGCAGATGACTTGAGGTGTAGGTGTGCATGATTGTTGCATCCCAAGCTAATAGCAGCCTGTGTTCTACACTTAAGATCATGTCATTTATGCTAGAAATTTCTGGTAAACACTTGTGACAGCTGGTGTACATTTGGTACACCATTTTTTTTAATCTTGTGGCACATATACTTGAATTTTGTTAGATTTAATTATGAAGTAACAATACATGCTATTCACCTATTCACTGCTTATATTGTCTGATGTTTCATTTGCTTAGAGTCAATTTTTAGTGCCATCATTTCATTTAAGTTACACTATCTTACCAACAGGCTCTCATTTCCTATAAATCTCTGCTACCCAGTAGTCTCAGTGCTGTTCTGTGAGCCCCAGTAGTCTCAGTGCTGTCCTGTGAGCCCCAGTAGTCTCAGTGCTGTCCTGTGAGCCCCAGTAGTCTCAGTGCTGTCCTGTGAGCCCCAGTAGTCTCAGTGCTGTCCTGTGAGCCCCAGTAGTCTCAGTGCTGTCCTGTGAGCCCCAGTAGTCTCAGTGCTGTCCTGTGAGCCCCAGTAGTCTCAGTGCTGTCCTGTGGGCCCCAGTAGTCTCAGTGCTGTCCTGTGGGCCCCAGTAGTCTCAGTGCTGTCCTGTGAGCCCCAGTAGTCTCAGTGCTGTCCTGTGAGCCCCAGTAGTCTCAGTGCTGTCCTGTGAGCCCCAGTAGTCTCAGTGCTGTCCTGTGAGCCCCAGTAGTCTCAGTGCTGTCCTTTGAGCCCCAGTAGTCTCAGTGCTGTCCTGTGAGTCCCAGTAGTCTCAGTGCTGTCCTGTGAGCCCCAGTAGTCTCAGTGCTGTCCTGTGAGCCCCAGTAGTCTCAGTGCTGTCCTGTGAGCCTTAGCAGTCTCAGTGCTATCCTGTGAGCCCCAGTAGTCTCAGTGCTGTCCTGTGAGCCCCAGTAGTCTCAGTGCTGTCCTGTGAGCCCCAGTAGTCTCAGTGCTGTCCTGTGGGCCCCAGTAGTCTCAGTGCTGTCCTGTGGGCCCCAGTAGTCTCAGTGCTGTCTTGTGGGCCCCAGCAGTCTCAGTGCTGTCCTGTGAGCTCCAGTAGTCTCAGTGCTGTCCTGTGGGCCCCAGTAGTCTCAGTGCTGTCCTGTGGGCCCCAGTAGTCTCAGTGCTGTCCTGTGGGCCCCAGTAGTCTCAGTGCTGTCCTGTGGGCCCCAGTAGTCTCAGTGCTGTCCTGTGAGCCCCAGTAGTCTCAGTGCTGTCCTGTGAGCCCCAGTAGTCTCAGTGCTGTCCTGTGGGCCCCAGTAGTCTCAGTGCTGTCCTGTGGGCCCCAGTAGTCTCAGTGCTGTCCTGTGAGCCCCAGTAGTCTCAGTGCTGTCCTGTGGGCCCCAGTAGTCTCAGTGCTGTCCTGTGAGCCCCAGTAGTCTCAGTGCTGTCCTGTGGGCCCCAGTAGTCTCAGTGCTGCACAAGTCCCACCCAAAGTCCTCAGATGCGCCATGCACTTCTGGCGGCCGTCTTGCTGACTGGGGATGGACGCATTCCCTTTTCCACTTCAGTTTTAGGGTTCGAAAAGATTGAAATAGAAATGTGAATCTTGCTTTTGATGCAGCAGCCACAGCAACAGCCTGGCCCCGGGGTGTCACCAGTGCCGCAGGTGGTGGCGCCACCCTCTGCCGCGGCCCCTGGCAGCTACGCGAGCCGCGTGCCGCCTTCGGTACTGCGGGCCCACCGCATCATGGGCTTCCTGCAGCTGCTGACTGGCGCTCTCGTCATCATCATCAACATTGCGGGCCTGGCCGTCGGCTCTGGCGAGAAAATCATCACTCGGTACGGCCTGTCGACTCAGTTCAGCCTGGTCGGCGGCGGCGTCTGGTCCGGCCCGTTCTTCATCGCTGCCGGCATCTCCGGGCTCTCGGCAGGTCGTCCCGGTGGCGGCTGCACCCTGGGCTGCGTGGTCACCTGCCTGGTGTTCTCCATCATCGCCTCGGTCTTGGCCTTCTCCGCCATGGTCACCGAGGCCATTGTGGCTGCTGAGAACCGCAGAATGTACGAGTACTCCAAGTCGTACTCAAGTAGCAGCTCTGAAGACGTCTTTCGGGCCGTGTACGGTACCGGCATCGCCTGTGTGCTGCTGTGCGCCTTCGAGTTCGTGCTGGCCATCGTGCACTCCGCTTTCGCCTGCCGCGCCTCCTGCTGCTGCGTGCCATCAGCTGTGAGCAACCAGCAGCAGCCGCACCAGCAGGTTTTCATGACCGGCCAGCGCGCCTACGTCACGGAGCATG
The DNA here is from genome assembly GCA_002269645.1 of Macrostomum lignano. Taxonomy (NCBI): domain Eukaryota; kingdom Metazoa; phylum Platyhelminthes; family Macrostomidae; genus Macrostomum; species Macrostomum lignano. The sequence continues at coordinate 104,704 of NIVC01002325.1, forward strand.
CAGGGCCCTACCCTGGCCAGGTCGTAGTCTACCCTGGCCAGCAGGTCATCTTTGCTCCTCAGTCAGGCCACCCACCGCCACCCGGGTATCCTGTCCAGCAGACCGGGTATCCGGGTCCGCAGGCTGGGTATCCGGGTCCGCAGGCCGGGTATACGGGTCAGCAGGCTGGGTATCCGGGTCAGCAGGCCGGGTATCCGGGTCCGCAGGCCGGGTATCCGGGTCCGCAGGCCGGGTATCCGGGTCCGCAGGCCGGCAGCAGCACAGCTCCGCCGCCCTATGAATCCAGCATTGAAGGTCACGCGGTGAAATTTTGAAACTGCTATCAAGGCGCGTACATTGGATCAGACGGTTGTTTAAAAGACACCTCCTACTTGAAAGCTGATCCGAATTCTAAGCCGTCAGCAAGATTCAGTGGGTCCAGACGCACTCTAATTGCCGAATATGGCGCGAACTTCTTGTTGCAATATTTTTCATTCTGTTTATTTCTGCAAGTTCTCTTTCTGCAGCCGCTGTGTACGACCTCCTATTGACAGCTGAAATCATGCTTTTCGTGTTGAACCAAATCAAGCGTGTCATCTCATGCGACTTCGGTCCTCATTCACTTTAGTTGCGGAGATTGTGCTTTAATGGGCTTTTATGATCTGTCTCAGCTGAAGTTGACCGGCATGATGCGGGCTGCACGAATGCGCAATATTTTTTTTTAGCGTGCACAGCATCTTTCATACTACTATTAAAAACTATTTTTAAATAAAAAAATAAATTTCGATTCATACTACTATTAAAAACTACTTTTTAAATAAAAAATGAAACTTCAAAACTTTTACCTACTCTCAAAGCATCCTGTAAAACTTTGTCGTCATTACCTTATTTGACTGGTTACCTTATTTAAATCTTCGTTTTAAATATCCCATATACTTAAAAATACTAAAGATCATCCTCTGCCCTCATCACACCAGCACCCTCTCAGCCTCATCACACCAGCACCCTCTCAGCCCCATCACGCCAGCACCCTCTCAGCCCCATCACGCGAGCACCCTCTCAGCCCCATCACAACAGCACCCTCTCAGCCCCATCACGCCAGCACCCTCAGCCCCATCACACCAGCACCCTCTCAGCCTCATCACACCAGCACCCTCTCAGCCCCATCACACCAGCACCCTCTCAGCCCCATCACGCCAGCACCCTCTCAGCCCCATCACGCGAGCACCCTCTCAGCCCCATCACAACAGCACCCTCTCAGCCCCATCACGCCAGCACCCTCAGCCCCATCACACCAGCACCCTCTCAGCCTCATCACACCAGCACCCTCTCGTGCCCATCACACCAGCACCCTCTCAGCCCCATCACGCCAGCACCCTCTCAGCCCCATCACGCCAGCACCCTCTCAGCCCCATCACGCCAGCACCCTCTCAGCCCCATCACGCGAGCACCCTCTCAGCCCCATCACAACAGCACACTCTCAGCCCGCGAGATCAGGAAATGCTAGTATTTAACCAATTCTTCGCTTCATGCAGCAGCCACATCAGCTTCAACAGCCGGGCACGCGGGTGGCGACCCCCGGCAACTACCTGGACCGCGTGTCGGCTCGGGTGCTGCGCGGCCTCCGCATCATGGGCATCATTCAGGTGCTGGTCGGTATCTTCGCCATGGGCGTCAGCATCGCCGGTCTGGTCATCGGCACCGACAAGAAGATGGTGGACAAAGACAGCGGCGCCGAGAGCGAGCTGAGCCAGCTTGGCAGCGGCGTCAGGGCCGGCCCGTTCTTCATAGCCGCCGGCATCTCCGGCATCATCGCCTCCCGCCCAGGCTGCTGCTGCCCCCTGGGCTGCGTGGTCACCTGCCTCGTGCTGTCCATCCTCGCCGCCGTCTCCGCCTTCTCTGCCATCATCACGGAGGCGTTTGCGGTCGCGCAGAACCGCACCCTGTATGAGAATGCTGGCAGCGGCAGCGACTTCACCGCCTACCACGTCGTCTACAGCACCGGCATCGTGTGCGCGCTGCTCTGCGGCATCGAGCTGGCGGTGGCCAGCGTGCACTCCGCCTTCGCCTGCTGCGCCTCCTGCTGCTGTGTGCCATCGGCTGTGAGCAGCGAGACACAGCAGCGGCAGCATCAGCAGCATGTGGTCACCAACCAGCCTGGAAGTTCCTCTGGCCCGCAGGCCGGGTATTCAGGTCCACAGGCCGGGTATCCGGGTCAACAGGCTGGATATCCAGGTCCACAGACCGGTTATCAGGGTCCGCAGGCCGGGTATCCGGGTACTCAGACTGGGTATCCGGGTACTCAGACTGGATATCCGGGTCCGCAGACCGGGTATCCGGGTCCTCAGGCTGGGTATCCGGGTCCTCAGACTGGGTATCCGGGTCCTCAGGCTGGATATCCGGGTCCTCAGGCTGGATATCCGGGTCCTCAGGGCGGATATCCGGGTCCGCAGGGCAGCTCCACGGGCGGCCGGATCCCGGATGCGCCGCCATCGTACGAGGCCAGCATGGCAGACGCTGTTCGGAAGTGAAGCTCTGAAGCGCCATCCTGTTTTGGACTTGTAGCTGTGATGTGAAACTTTTTCTACACGTTGTTTTACCTATCGCCAGTTTTTCTGCTGCAGGTCGGGCATGCATCTTGTGGTCTTAGTGGCAGCATTTTTTGCCCAACTTGCACACAAAGATGTTTTGTGTTCCGGCTTTAGTCCATGCACAAATTTGCCACCAAATTTTTACATATTTTTTTCTGCTCCTTCGATCCGATATGCCCGGAAACTGCGGACTTTTTTATTGCAAAAATTTATTAAATAATTATTGAATCCCGACTTTACATTCGCTCTGCCCATGCACTTTTATTCCTCTTGCCTTTGGCAAGCCTATAATTAATCTGTATATTTATCAGACACTGTTTCAGCAGAGCTTCTCAGCCTTGTTTGAGCTTTGATTAGCAAACTATAACATTCGTCTGGCCTCGTAACTGAATGTGTAACCGCGAAATTGAAAATCTCAGGCTCTCTTAACTGTTTGTGATGACTCGCCAGCTTAAAAGTTCAATAACTCAGAAATATAGATTTTTCTATGGAAGATTCTAAACAGTTTGGTTCAGAGGACTTTTTTATTCTGAACCTGCAATAGCCTACTATCAGTAGCCCAATAGCTAGCACAGCTGCAATAGCCTACTATCAGTAGCCCAATAGCTAGCACAGCTGAAATAGCCTACTATCAGTAGCCCAATAGCTAGCACAGCTGCAATAGCATACTATCAGTAGCCCAATAGCTAGCACAGCTGCAATAGCATACTATCAGTAGCCCAATAGCTAGCACAGCTGCAATAGCATACTATCAGTAGCCCAATAGCTAGCACAGCTGCAATAGCCTACTATCAGTAGCCCAATAGCTAGCACAGCTGAAATAGCCTACTATCAGTAGCCCAATAGCTAGCACAGCTGCAATAGCCTACTATCAGTAGCCCAATAGCTAGCACAGCTGCAATAGCATACTATCAGTAGCCCAATAGCTAGCACAGCTGCAATAGCATACTATCAGTAGCCCAATAGCTAGCACAGCTGCAATAGCATACTATCAGTAGCCCCAAAGCTAGCACAGCTGCAATAGCATACTATCAGTAGCCCCATAGCTAGCACAGCTGCAATAGCATACTATCAGTAGCCCAATAGCTAGCACAGCTGCAATAGCATACTATCAGTAGCCCAATAGCTAGCACAGCTGCAATAGCATACTATCAGTAGCCCCATAGCTAGCACAGCTGCAATAGCATACGCTCGTACTATCAGTAGCCCCATAGCTAGCACAGCTGCAATAGCATACTATCAGTAGCCCCATAGCTAGCACAGCTGCAATAGCATACTATCAGTAGCCCAATAGCTAGCACAGCTGCAATAGCATACTATCAGTAGCCCAATAGCTAGCACAGCTGCAATAGCATACTATCAGTAGCCCAATAGCTAGCACAGCTGCAATAGCATACTATCAGTAGCCCAATAGCTAGCACAGCTGCAATAGCATACTATCAGTAACCCTATAGCTAGCACGCATCCATATTTCATTCCACCTCGGTGAGCACCATTATCCATCTGTCAGCAATGTTCCGTCCGTCTGTCTTCTTCAGGAGCAGCCTGCGCCGCGGGTTGTGATGGTGGCGCCCTCAGACACGGAGGCGTCCGGCAACAATAGGAGCATCATCACATGGGCATCATCCAGTTGGTGACCGGCGCCCTCACCATCATCTTCAGCGAGGTGGGCCTGAGCATCGGCACCGTCAAGAAGATGAAGCTCAAATACGCCGGAGGCGAGTTCAGCCTGTCCGGCGGCGGAATCTGGGCCGGTCCGTTCTTCATCGGCGCCAGCATCTCCTGATTCATGGCTTCAAGGCAGGCCTGCCGCTGCACCCTGGGCTGCGTGGTCACCTGCCTGGGGCTGTCCATTGTTGCTGCCTGTCTGACCGCCTTCTCCACCATGGCCTCTGAGGGGTGACCGCCGCAACACTTGAATGCACATTCAATCATTCATGAGCAAGATGAGGGAACAAAAAGCAGTGAAGCTGGAGCCCAGTGGAAACTATTCTGGTTTTATGTTTCTTCAAGTTTTTAAATAGATATCGCTTTGTCACAGCAGCCGAACCAGTCTAAGTGCATTCAATTAAAAGTACTTTTGCTACTGTAAGTCAGTTTCTGCTACATTTTTGTTCATAACTTTTCTTTCCATTGTCTGAATTTTAAAACATGTTAAAATGTGTATGGAGAAGAGAGTTGAAGCTATAAAATTCATCAGAAGCTATAAGATCATCAAAACGAGTTTGCTGAAAAGTAATACTACTTTTGAGACAGCCCTCGTAGAAGGGTCAAAGCTACGAGATATGCAGTTTTGCTTTATTGCATAATTGGGTGCTGCTGTTGACATCAGCTGATGTTTTATTGCATAATTGGGTGCTGCTGTTTACATCAGCTGATGCTTTATTGCATAATTGGGTGCTGCTGTTGACATCAGCTGATGTTTTATTGCATAATTGGGTGCTGCTGTTGACATCAGCTGATGTTTTATTGCATAATTGGGTGCTGCTGTTGACATCAGCTGATGTTTTATTGCATAATTGGGTGCTGCTGTTGACATCAGCTGATGTTTTATTGCATAATTGGGTGCTGCTGTTTACATCAGCTGATGTTTTACATTACACCGTATTACATTACATTCAAAGTTTCTCCCACTCTTCCGAAAGGCCCTGTTCTCGCATTATTTATTCGCATTCATTTTGCTCAGCTGCTTTTTAGCTGCGCCCAATTTTAACTTCATTTGCTTTGCTTTCTGTTTATCAATTAATATATCCTGTTTTCAGCTGTTACTTCGCTGTTCTCAAGCATCGTGTTCTACTAGACTCATTTGACTCATGTATTATGCGGTTGAGATCAAGTGCAACAATGAGATATGAGGTTTGATATAGTGAGGTTGGGTGAGGTTATTTGGGATTTTTACTTTAGACTGAGTCACTGAGTCCAGAGAGCGGGAGGCGGCAGTGCAGATTCACTCAGCAGGTCAGCACCGCTAGTAGCGAGCCAACCCAGTCTATCCATGCTCCGCCCCAACTCCCGCAGCAGCAGCCACAGAGTCAGGCGGTGCCTCTCGTGACGCCGCAGGTGGTGACTGGGGCACCGGCTGCCCCGAGCGGCCCCACAAACTATGCCAGCCGACTGCCGCCCTGGGTGCTGCGGGGCCACCGCATCATGGGCTTACTGCAGCTGCTGACAGGCGCTCTGCTCTTAGTCATCGGCATTTTTGGCCTGGCCGACAGCTTCAGCATTGTGATGAAGGGGCGCGATGAGTACCTGTATTACCACTTTCGGGTTTCCTCCGCCGGCCTCTGGACTGGCCCGTTTGTCATGGCCGCTGGCATCTCCGGAATGTCGGCTGCCCGCAATGGCTGCGGCTGCGCCCTGGGCTGCGTGATCACCTGCCTGGTGCTCTCCATCATCGCCTCTGTTGCGGCTTTCTTCGCCATGGTCTCTAGCTCTGTCACTTCGGTCTTCAATCAGCACCTGATGGATCAGTACACCGCGACCAGCGGCTCCCGCGATGACGTCGATGTCGCCTTCCGCAAGGCCTACGCCATCAGCGTCGTTTGCGCGCTTCTGTGCGCCTTCGACTTCGTGCTGGCCATCGTGCACTCCGCCTTCGCCTGCCGCGCTTCCTGCTGCTGCGTGCCGCCCGTTGCAAGCTCCCAGCAGCCGCAGCAGGTCATCTATTTGGCTCAGCCCGGATATCCGGGTCAGCAGGCCGGGTATCCGGGTCAGCAGGCCGGGTATCCGGGTCAGCAGGCCGGGTATCCGGGTCAGCAGGCCGGGTATCCGGGTCAGCAGGCCGGCTCAAGCGCCTATCAATTCGCGGATTGTCCTCCACCGTACGAACAGAGCGCTGGTGAGGCTGAAAAGGTCCGGCCGACTCCATAATGCTTTGCCGGTATAGCGTCCTCGGGTTGACCGCAGACCTCACTTAATCGTCTGCATGCTAAGAAATTTATTAATTTTTTTAACTTCGGAATAATTTTATGCGAGCTTGGCAACTGCTCCCTGTGTTGCCTCTGCTTCAGCCTTGATATTGGCGCCATGCTTCTTCAAGGATGCACTTTTTAAACGGAGTCTCTGGCAGTTCTGCCTTGTCTACATCGAATCTTTTCCCCCAATATTTTTGTTTGTCTTTAGCTGTCATTTCAAGTCGCCGCTTCCAATGTTCCCTGTTACTCCGCTTGTCAATAGTTGCATTGTTTTGCTATTCATATTTACTGGCTCTGCATGCCGAATTCAAATTAAGCTGATGTTTACTCAATATATGCTGATCTGTTTTGCAGCTTTGAATGCCATTCACTCCGCATCCTTGGCTGTTTCAATCTATTTTTATACATCATCCATGCTCTTTGGCTTGTCTGCATCTCGCTTTCTTAGCTTTCTGCTCCCATTGAAAGCGAAAAGACAGGAGTCGCTAGAGTCCTTGCCAACAGCTGTGCCACAGAGAGACGACTTTTACTCGTAGTCACGAGTGATGCAGTCTTAGAATCATAAAGAGAGTTGCGAAAAAGTCGTCCAAGAGTCGTTTTGTTATTACTAAACTCTCTAATGACCTTAGTAGACTAAATAGAGTTGTTAAAATGTGAAATGTGATTGCAATTCATAAAGTGACGGCTCTCAAGTACGGCTCAGATACGACTCTACGGGCCAAGAGTCATTATAGAAGCGCCAGAGTCACTTGGGTCACCCCAGAGTCGCAGACAATAAAAAAGCTTCGAATTGACTCTTAGGCGACTTTTTAGCGTCGTGTGGAGTCAATTCTTCCCTATCTTACCTGTGCAAGATGGAATGAGTTTGAAACGAGTCTTGGGCGCTTCTTAGCCTTGGCACCGTTTTTATCGGGACTTGCTTCTGTCCAGCTGCTTACCCGTTTTAATTGAACAGTACTTTTGCTAAATAAACAGTTTGCCAATGCGCACTGCCGTATGGTTGTTGATTTTGACCTGTCGTGCGGTTTCAAGCGGCTTCTTGTTTATCATTTACGAGTATGAACTTCCATGCCAGAAATATTCAGCTGCTTCCGCTTCGTTCATGCCACCGCAGGGAGGTTCCGTCATGCTTGAGGAGCCTCAGTTCCCCGTCAGGCAGCGCAGCGCGCACAAGAATTTCGGCACCCTGGCGGTGCTCTGCGGCTGCTCGCTGGCCCTGCTGGAGGTCCTCGCCATCGTCATGCGCTCCGGCTACGCCATCCGCGGCACCGGACTTTGGTGCGGCGCCGTCCTGCTGCTGTCTGGCGGCCTCGCCGTCTCCGCCGCCACCGCCCGCCACCGGCTGCGCCGGCGCTGCCTGGCGGCCGGACTGGTCGCCGCTGCGGCCCTCCTGGTGACGACGGCTGCGGCCACCGCTGAGGCGGCCACTCTGGCCGAAAATCGGCGCCTTTACGAGCGAACTCGCATGCGGATGCGGGAGCAGGTACGACTCGTTTTGTGCCTGTGACCTGCCGTTTTAACCTGATGTGATCTGCCGCTTGAGCCAGGTGTGATCTGCTTGAGCCAGGTGTGATATGCTTGAGCCAGGTGGGATCTGCTTGAGCCAGGTGTGATATGCTTGAGCCAGGTGTGATATGCTTGAGCAGGTGTGATCTGCTGCTTGAGCAGGTGTGATCTGCTTGAGCAGGTGTGATCTGCTTGAGCAGGTGTGATCTGCTTGAGCAGGTGTGATCTGCTTGAGCAGGTGTGATCTGCTTGAGCAGGTGTGATCTGCTTGAGCAGGTGTGATCTACTTGAGTCAGGTGTTACATACGGCTTAATCCAGATGTGATCTGTCACATGAACCAGGTGTGACCTGCCGCTTGAACCTGGTGTAATCTGCCACGTCTCTTAAGTCGTCACTTAAGAGTTGTTTGGGTTTGGGTTTTGGCTGTTTGGGTCAAGTGTGATCTGCAGCTTGAAACAAATGTGACCTACCAATCTGGCATGTCTGCAGGCCTATCTGGCGGTGTTCTACCTGGGCGTGGCCAAGACGGTCGTGGAGTGCCTGTCGCTGCTGCTGTCCACTGCGCAGCTCGTCTGCCTGCTCGGCTTCTACCGGCGGCTCCTCTCTGAACGGCGGGCTGGCGGCCTCAGCCTGGCGGCCGTCACGGAGGCCTCGGCCGAGCCGCTGTCGCTGCGAATCCCGCAGCCCCGACCGCTGGAGCCGCCGCCGTACTCGCCTGTTGCCGACCCGCTGGAGCCGCCGCCGCCGCCGCCGCCCTACTCCGAAGTGGCTGATGAAAAATGAGAAGCTGTCAGCAAACTGAGCTGTGTGCATTCGGGCTGCCATTCGGGCTGCATCAGTGATATAAGATAGGCCTACTGTATGAGATATCGCCTACTTATGAGTAGCAAGTCAAGAATATGAAGCAAATTTCTTTGTGTGTGCAAAAATGTTGCGAGCGTGTGTCCGCGGATTCCAATGGCATTCCAGCTTTAATTAATAATTTCGTGTCCAGCTGTACAAATATCGCCTTGCTCGCTTTTTTGTAACTTCACTCCATTTTTACCATTCGCTTCACGCGTCAATTTTAATACCTTTGTTGTTTGTGATTTTCTATGCCAACCGCTTTTTATCTGGTAAGAGCGAATACCACTAAATTGGCTGTGATTTTTTTTAATTTTATGTCTGTTGCTGTAGGCACTAATTAAACCTGGTCTTCCACGACCTCACTGGTTGCTAACCGGATGTCTGCTCAGCGCTCAGCGAATCAGTTATAACAAATTTTGAAACTGACAGTAAATTGAAAAATATATATATTTACAGGCTGTTGCCATTGTGCCCAATAAGACCGCCTTCTCCGCCTCTTTGCTTCAAAACTCGCACCTGATATAGCGTAATTGCCTCAGCCACCTCCTGGCCAACTCAGCCAACCCCTGACCAACTCAGCCATCCCCTGACAACTCAGCCAACCCCTGGCCAACTCAGCCACCCCCTAGCCAACTCAGCCAACCCCTGACCAACTCAGCCATCCCCTGACAACTCAGCCAACCCCTGGCCAACTCAGCCACCCCCTAGCCAACTCAGCCAACCCCTGACCAACTCAGCCACCCCCTGACCAACTCAGCCACCCCCTGACAAACTCAAGCCATCCCTTGGCCAACTCAGCCACCCCCTGACCAACTCAACCATCCCCTGACCAACTTATCTACCTGACCATTGCTGCCAGATGACAACTGAAGGAGACGCGGAGCAGCAGCAGGACGCAGAGGGCAGTGATGACGAGGAGATGCTGGACGACGAGGCAGAAGAGGAGCCGCAGGAGCCGGCGCGGCCCTACCTGCCGAACAGCGGCGACCCGCAGCCCGGGCCGGACGAGGAGCTGGTGATGGACCGCACGGCCTACAAGCTGTACTACCAGATGAGCGTGGAGTGGCCCTGCCTGAGCATCGATGTGCTGCCCGACCCGGAGAACGCAGCCAGTGGCGCCGCCTTCGACTTTGACGACGCCGAGCGGTCGCTGAGCTGCTTCCTGGTGTGCGGCACGCAGGCCCCCGAGGCCGGCCGCAACGCCGTCTGTGTGATGCGCGCCGCCGGCCTGTTCCCCATGCGGCGCCGGCGCGCCGGCGAGGACGGCGAGGACGGCGAGGACTCCGACTCAGAAGACGACTCGGACGAGGAGGAGGCGGACCGACGCGGCGACGTGTCCGTGGCGCAGCTCCGCCACAACCAGACGATCAACCGGATTCGAGCCTCGGACGTTACGGGCCGGCCGCTGGCGGCCACCTGGTCTGAGGCGGGCGCTGTGTACATCTTCGACCTGACCGAGGCCCTGACCGCCGTGGCCGACCACCACCTGCTGACCGAGTTCACCCGCCGGCCAGAGTCGCCCGCGCCGCTGTTCGCCTTCCGCGGCCACTCGGCCGAGGGCTTCGGGCTGGACTGGAGCCGCCTGGTGCCCGGCCGCCTGGCCAGCGGCGACTGCGCCGGCGCCATCCACGTCTGGCAGCCGGCCGAGGGCGGCGCCGGCTGGCGGGTGGACCCGCGGCCGCTGGCCGGCCACAGCGGCTCGGTGGAGGACCTGCAGTGGTCGCCCACCGAGGCCAGCGTGCTGGCCGGCTGCTCCGTCGACCGCAGCCTCCGCGTGTTCGACGTGCGCGCCAAGCCCGACAAGGCCTGCATGCTGACCCGGCCGGACTGCCACGGCAGCGACGTGAACGTCATCGCCTGGAACCGGCTGGAGTCCCAGTACATCGTCAGCGGCGGCGACGACTGCGCTCTGCGCGTCTGGGACCTGCGCCGCTTCGCCAGCGAGGCGCCGCCTGCCTGCGAACTCAGGTGGGTGCAGCTTGGCTGCTGGAGTGCCCGAATCAGGCAGTGCCTCCCCAACATCAGGCAGTGCCTCCCCAACATCAGGCAGTGCCTCCCTAACATCAGGCAGTGCCTCCCCAATATCAGGTAGTGCCTCCCCAATATCAGGTAGTGCCTCCCCAACATCAAGTTGTGCCTCCCCAACATCAGGTAGTGCCTCCCCAACATCAGGTAGTGCCTCCCCAACATCAGGTAGTGCCTCCCCAACATCAGGCAGTGCCTCCCCAACATCAGGTAGTGCCTCCCCAACATCAGGTAGTGCCTCCCCAACATCAGGTAGTGCCTCCCCAACATCAGGTAGTGCCTCCCCAGCATCAGGTAGTGCCTCCCCAACATCAGGTAGTGCCTCCCCAACATCAGGTAGTGCCTCCCCAACATCAGGTAGTGCCTCCCCAGCATCAGGTAGTGCCTCCCCAATGTCAGGTAGTGCCTCCCCAATATCGGGTTGTGCCTTCCCAATATCAGGTAATGCTGCTTATCCCTGGCTACCGACATGTACCGCCCCACCCGCAGCTACCACAAGGGCCCGATCACCTCGGTGCAGTGGCACCCCACGGACAGCTCGGTGTTCCTGGCCACCTCCGAGGACAACCAGCTGACGCTGTGGGACCTCGCCTGCGAAGGCGTCTCGACAGCCGGCCTGCCGCCGCAGCTGCTGTTCATCCATATGGGCCAGCAGGAGATGAAGGAGGGCCACTGGCACCCGCAGCTTCCCGGCTTGGTGCTCAGCACCGCGCTGGACGGCCTCAACATCTTCAAGACCATCAGCATTTAACTGGCCTTAGTGGGGTGTTCTTATCAGTGCCTGCCCACCTGGAGTAAGCTGTGAATACACTTGACCGCCTCTGGACTGACGCCCAGCATTTTTCAACTGATTGGAGAATTTCTATTGAAGTTTGCCGCTGCATTTACGGATCTTTGTTAATTTGGCTTTAGGTGGCGATTTCTCTAGTCAGCCGGGCTCACAGAACTGCCTGGGCCACAAAGATGCTGCTGCTCAATGGTGATGGTCACGGCTCGTGAAATGAGCAAACGACTCATGAATTAAGCATCATTCACAAATTGAGCATCATTCACAAATTGAGCATCATTCACAAATTGAGCATCATTCACAAACTGAGCTTCATTCACAAATTGAGCATCATTCACAAACTGAGCATAATTCACAAACTGAGCATCATTCACAAACTGAGCATCATTCACAAACTGAGCATCATTCACAAACTGAGCTTCATTCACAAATTGAGCATCATTCACAAACTGAGCATCTTTCACAAACTGAGAATCATTCACAAATTGAGCACCATTCACAAATTGAGCATCATTCACAAATTTGGAATAATTCACAAAAAAATTGATTGTGGCTCACAACTGCCACCCTGCACGCACAAGCCGACGGTTTTTCGCACTTCATACTGCGAGTGACGCACAATTTACGGCACACCGAAGTGGTTGCGCAACCAGTGGGTTGAGTTGGGAGTGAGAAGTGGTCTCTTAACTTATCGCACGATATGCGCGGGTGGCAATTGTGACTGTTGCTAAGCGTAGACCCGTCAAATGATAGAGACTAACAATAAATAGACTTACAGAATGCAGAGCAGCGATCGCTAAGCGAGCAGGTGCAACTACACTAGAGTGACCTGCTGTTGAAGTTTCTCGTAAAAGTTCTTCAATTTGTGATATCAGCGCGATTGCGAGAGTTAAAGGTGTTGGTGGCAATAAGAGTGAAGCCATTCGTTGTTTCTGCTCGGAGTTGCGCATTTACAGAAAATATCGAATCAAACAGCAGTTTTAGCGAAATGTTTTTGCAGCATCGATCGAGTCAGCTTGCAATTAAAACGAGGTCGAACACTCGACACGCGGGGCCGAAAGCCCGCTATTGTATTTCCGTGCCACTGATTAAAACTTAAAACCAAATTAAAACACAAACTGGCTGTGGCTCCCAGGGGGACTGGCAGCAAGTGCGTCACGGCTAAATAAGTCTCTTTAAAAATAAAAAAATTGCTGTCAGAATGGCAGATGGTCCGCGTCACGGCAGAGCCTGTTTCACCTGGGGGGCTCCGGAGACGGCCGCCGCATCCGGCTCTTCGTAGCCCGGCGGCTGCTGCGCATAAGAATGCGGCAGCACCTGCTGGAAGCTCGGCAGCTGCTGCTGGAAGCTCGGGTTGAAGGCCGGCTGAGGCTCGAAGTCGGAGGCGGTCTGCAGGAACACGATTTCGTGCTGCTGCTGCTGCCCGTCTGGGGACACGATGGTGACGATCTGAGGGCCCTGCGGCTGCTGCTCGCTGCTGCTGGCGGCTGCGGCGGATGGCACGCAGCAGCAGGAGGCGCGGCAGGCGAAGGCGCTGTGCACGATGGCCAGGAGGAACTCCGCGGCGAACAGCAGGCAGCAGAGGATGCCCATGGCGTGCGACACCTTGAAGTCGCGCTCGTAGCGGCAGCGGTTCGGCCTGGCCTGGAAAATCTCCCTGTTGGCTGACGTAACGACGGCCTCCTGAATGAGGGCCGAGGCGCTGAACACGGAGGCCAGGATGCTGAACACCAGGCAGGTGACCACGCAGCCCATGGTGCAGCGCCGCTTGCTCTTGCCAGCCACCAGGCCGGAGATGCCCGCCGCGATGAAAAACGGCGCTGACCAGACGCCGTTGGCGGTGACTTGCACTGCGGCGCCAACTCCCGAGACGGCGCCCGCGATGCTGAAAACGATGGCGAGCAACCCGACGCTGAGCTGCAGGGCGCCGAGGACCACGTGGGCGCGGAGCACCCTGGCGGGCACCCGGCTGGCGTAGGTTGCGGGCTTCTCCAGCTTGGCGGTCAGAGTTATCGTTGCTGGGATGTTGGGGCAGGACGGCCAGGTGGGCAGCAGTGACGTGTGCCATCAATTCCAATTCTATTTTTATTCGCCTCGCAGAGTGAGCGGGGAGTTTGGTGTCTCCCCTTCTCTGATTGGCTGGCCGTGAGTGTACGGGCGTGTGGGACAAAGCTAGAGGCCAGAGTACATTGGGTTGCTGCGGCACAACTTAACAATAAAAGCTCACATCTACCTGCATGACTACACAGCCCCAGCTGCACCCCAGCAGTGCAGTTGGGTGTAGCTTATAGATGTGAGGCCCCCCACACCCTGTTTACTCCTGTCTTCACCCCACTACGTGCACTCACTCAATTAAAGTCAACTAATTTAATTTGACCTAGCAGTTCGATTCCAACGTGCCTCTCAATGCTAGACGCAAGTCTGCTGGTTTTCAGTCGCCAGCGTGCAGGAATTGTCAGCAACAATTATCGCCCCTGTGCTCAGCCAGCCAATCAGCGCAGACCTCTGGTGCAATAAAACAAGTGGCGCCAACAGCCCACGAGCCGCCAGAAAGCACTGAAATGCTGCAAGCCCTCGTCGCTGCCGCCATCGCCCTTCTCTGCCTCGCGGGCCGAGCGGCGGCCGCCGGCATCGAGTGGAATCCCGAGGGCTGGGCCCGGCGCTGCGACTTCAGCACTGGGGACATCGAAGTCCTTGATGTGTTGCTGATAAATTGTCCTCGGTACTGCGCCCAGAAGAGCGGCTGCACCCACTACACCTTCAAGATCAGGAACACAGAGTACGGCAAGCGTTACGGCCGGTGCCATCTCAAAGCGGGCCCCCGCGCCAAGTCTGACGCCATCTTCACCAGCCGGGCCTCTGACGTCTGCGGCCTGCTGCCTGGTGCAGCCGAAGTAAGCGAGTGCTCGGCGGTCTCCCAGAACGCCCGGCTGCTCACCATTGTGGCCTGCGCTGTAGTGGCGAATCCGCTGATGTTGTCCCTGCTGCTCTGATGCACTGAAATTAGTTTCATGCTGTTTTAAAACTGTTTTATCACGAATAATAAAATTAATAAGCTGCTGAGTATTTTTACAACTCGCCTTGTAGCAATAAATTGTCGGCCCTACAAACCTGCGGCAACTGCCTTCTTCAAACTGTTTGCAATTTTCCTGTACTTTATACTGACAGATCTTCAATTCTTTACTGACAGATCCTCAATTCTCTACTGACAGATCTTCAATTCTCTACTGACAGATCCTCGATACTTTACTGACAGATCCTCAATTCTCTACTGACAGATCCTCAATTCTCTACTGACAGATCCTCGATACTTTACTGACAGATCCTCAATTCTCTACTGACAGATCCTCAATTCTCTACTGACAGATCCTCAATTCTTTACTGACAGATCCGCAGTTCTTTACTGACAGATCCTCAATTCTCTACTTACAGATCCTCAATTCTTTTCAGGGGAATCATCACCAGGCTCGGGGTGGGGGGGGGGTTGGCACACCCCCCTGACCCCTGGCTTCACTGGCGCTCGGTTATCTTCAACGAGAGCAAGCGAGCAGAAGTTCGAAAATAAATTTAGCTGCGGGTGCGGGCGAACTTCTCTTTTCTAACTCAAATACCCTTTTTGTGTACGAGAGACCCGCAGCCGGTCTTTTTTGGGGCAGAGTTGCAAAGGCAGCTCGAGAATGAGTCAGAGAAACTTGCTTGTGGGTGAGACTCGTTAGAATGTCTCATTGATAATTCTGTATAATGGGTAAGTCTGTATTCTGTGTTAGAGCGACTTATAAAATGAAGCTTAATGCGGATGGAATTGGTTGATTTAGAAGAATGTACAAAACTATGAAATTAAAAATTCACTAAAACATGAGCATGGCGCTTTACATTGAGTTAAAAGTGACAAGATAAACGGGAAATCCCTTGAAAGCGGCAGGCAGCGCGGCTCAGTAGTGATAGTCCAGCGGGTTGCGGTAGCCGTCGCCGTACATCCAGTTGGACGTTCGCTGCAGCCAGTGCTTTCGCCATTCGTATTCTCGCCGCTTGCCCAGCCTCCGCTCCAACCCGCTGTCGAAGTAGCTGTACTCGCTGTCTTCGTAAACAGACGAGCTGGAGGTCCTCCTGCGCCTGCCAACCTCGAACAAGTCCACGTCCTTCTGGCGCAGGCTGAGCTCCTCCTCTCTCTGCTTCTCCTGCAGCTCCTCAGCTTCCAGACAGTCCGCCACCCACAGAGCTTGGTAGGTGCGGCTCTGCTCCCGCAGCAGAGCGAATTTGATGCCGATGAGGTGCCGCTCGCTGTTGCTCAGCTGCTGGGCTTCCCGCCTCTCCGCTGCGGCTGCCTCCTCTTCCACCGCTTCCTCCTCCGCGTTGTCGGCGCCGAACTCCTCCAGCTCGTCGTGGCTGGGCAGCCTCGGCAGGCTTTGCTGCGACGCCTCGTCACTGCCGGCGGTTCCGTCCAAGCTGTCGCGTCGCTGATCGTCGCTGCTGTAGCCGGAGTCGCTGCGAACCAGCCGGAGCTGCCGCAGCATCCTGGCGGTTGAGTCCGACAGCCGCCTCAGCCGAGAGCTCCGCCTGCCGTTCTCCTGACCTTGCTTCTCATGGCTGGACATTCCGGATTGCCTGTGCTCTGCTGCCTGCGGTTGGGTGTCTGCTGTCTGCCTGCGGTTGGGTGTCTGCTGTCTGCCTGCGGTTGGCTGTCTGCTGTCTGCCTGCAGCCGGCATTCATTTTCTTGTTTTTATCGCTTAGCTGTGCGCAAGCGCACAAATAGGGAACTTGCCTAACAGACGGCACTATGCTGATGTCAAGTCTATTTCTCTCTCTCTCTCTCTTTCTCTCTCTCTTTCTCTCTCTCTCTCTCTCTCTCTCTCTCTCTCTCTCTCTCTCTCTCTCTCTCTCTCTCCCCTGCTTTGTTCGCGCTCAGCACAATGTAGCTGGCCCAGTCATGGCATTTTGGCAGCCGCTGTTGCACACAGGTGAATGCAGGACTGAAAAGTTGAGTCATCCGCCTGCACTAAACTCGAGCTGCGTGGGGCCGAGTTTGCTTTGGATTATGACAGCTAGCTGACACAAGCAGCAAAAGTTCGGCTTTGTTCGAATGTAACCGTCAAAAGACTGCAGAAACTTATCATTTCATGAACTTTGCGAGTGAGACTTGCCTGCATGACAAAGAACTTCTTTGGTATCGCAGCTGTAAATCAAAGGCCGAACAAATTTGTCAATAATTTCAAAATAATTTGAGTTCAGCTTATCAGCCTTTTTGAGTGTATTGAAAATCATCCTGAAAAAGATCGACGTTTTCCGTTCCGCTTCCAGCTCAGGCAGCTACAGAGGTCCTTGGTGTTACTATAAATAGCCTAGATCAGTAATTACGTGACAAGCGGAATCGAGAGTGGGCAGCACCATCCTGTTATTAGCTGACATTTTGGTGAAAAACAGGGACAACTAAAACACTCATTTGGTATTTTATAAAGTTGTACTTTGGGTGAAAAATAGCACAAAAATTTTCGTTTTGTCTCCTCTCGGAGATTTTATGCACCTGACAGCTAGCTGCCACTCGGCTAGCGAATTTTTTGGACTAAAGACATGCATCAGTTTTATTCTCATCGTCTGCTTTCTGATCAAATTAAAGCAAATTTGTCAGCAATATTTGATTACTTAGATTATGACCAGATGGAAGCAAAAAAGTTTTTCTAAGACGTAGTCTGTAAGCACCGGCGATCTTGCACAGTTGCAGGGAAAGATTAAGTATTACGCATGCAGAAGTACAGTATGAGCAGAAAATATCTAAACGGCATCCTGTGGTTCAAGTGCCGAATGCTGCAGGGCTTTAGTACTGAAAATTGTTGCAAATTTCCTGTGTTTAAATACATAGAAGAAACAGCGTAACTTCAGATGGATGTTGCTGTAGTACATGTTAGCTGCAGCTCAACAGATCATGATGGATTGGAGACTGCAGATTTGCCTATAACATGCGGACAAAGTAGGCTAAGAAATTTTGTACCTCCTATACATGTATCTACGTTCGTACCCAAATTATTAAGACTGATTTATACATTTTATAGTGGTAGCTCAAGCGAACGGTATCGCGGTTAAGTGCGGTATTTTAGTTTATTTGCAATAAAAAATGAGTGACATATAAGAAAGGGATCATTGGGGGTGAGTAACAGTGGCTTGAGTCACTGTCAACCCAGACAGATAGCGCCCACACCCAGCCAGCAAGCTGAGGGAAGGAATTGGACGCCTCGACCAGGCTCGCACACCCCTGCAATGACCGCGACAATATCAATTTTATTAGATCCTTCAAACGGTCATTTACGTCATTTACAACGGACTGACAAAAATCGATTTAGGTGACAAGTAAAATTTATTTTCAACTTTGGTGGCCAATTTAAAACTGTCTTTGACACATATACTTGTCGAGGTCCTTAAGTCGTCCTATTTAAGTCGATGACACATGCATGTAGCTTCAACCCGGCACACTTTTGATTTTTGCACTTGGTAAAAAATAAACAAAACAAAAAACAATTGATTACTTTTAATTTCCTCGGTTTCTTTTACAGGGCGATCTCGGACAGCTTTAACTGTTATTATAATTGACGCAAATCTTTCTAATAGATTTTGTCGAAAATAAAAGTCGCAGTTTCTTTTTTTCAAAAAGGTTGTTAAATTCGCTGAAAAAATTTGCTAGCAAAATTTGCTAGCAACAGTGTGATATCATCAGAACTTGAGCTTACTCCAATCTCTCAACGAATCGCTAAAACCTACCTCATCTATTGGCTGAAGATTAGACACAAAAAACTCTGCCAAACGACTCTAGAAATTTTCTACTCAAACACCGGCCAGAAAAATCCATGGAAAATGAATGTACTAAAGAAACTGGAAAGTATAGACCTAAAAGCACTAACTGAAGATAAACTTTCCCAAAGCTTTAGTAACGAGAAATACCTAGTGAAAAAGCACCTCAAGATACACAGAGAAAGAGAACTTAGCCAAAAGCTAGAGAATCAGCAACATATTAAACTCTACAAAAACGCCTATCTCTACAAAAAAATCTGCAGGCCCGACCTTTCAGATTACTTTCCATGCACATTTAGAAACAAAAAATTCTTAACAACCCTCCTAAAACTGAAATGCGAGATTACACCCAACTTTTTTTCTCAAGAACCATGTAAAATGTGTGGAGCGCAAAATGGTTCTGACATCCTGCACTACTTGACCGAATGTCCACAAACTGAAGAGATCAGGAAAAAATACTTCTGCCAATACCTCTTAAATGGCAATCAAATACACAAGATAGGATATGCTACAAATGAAAAAAGAGTCAGAAAAGAACTAACTGGTGTAGCTAAAATATTTGAAGTCATGAATAGCTAAAACAGTTAAACAAACTGACTCAGATACATCAGCAGTGTAACAAACCCGCTTTTCAGTCATTTATTCATTTACTGTCTTTTTTAATTTCCTATTTAAATCGTCGTTAATCGTTAGACGTTAAGTTCGTTCGAAGTATGTTTATGTTCGTTTTTCACGCTTTGATATATTACGCGCTTTCAAAAATACTACATGTCCTTTTACAAAAATCGCATAGTATTGAGAGCAATCCTTAATTATACTGATTATTTGTTATATTTGTTAAGATCTAACTACCTTTCCTGAATCGCATTCTAGAAGAATCGTTTTGCTTTAAGGTCCAGCCGTGTCCCACTCGTGAGGCCATTCTATCCTCGGAAAACACGGCCTTGCAGCCCAGTAATGAATGCAGCGGTGTAGCGCTGCATGTATTTCTGGCTTTATTTTACGTTGTATTTAATACATTTGCGCACGTATGCACCAGCCGGTTCTATAAGCCACCGTGGGTGATATTGGTAAACAAGTGTACAATTCAAATTGCATTTTAGCTAGCTATTAAAATAAGCCTGCCTATACATAAAATTTTACCACTTGCCAATTAGTTAGGCTTAGATTTATTTATTGCTCTTTAGACTTTGGAATCATTTAAAATTTACATAACTATATCCTATTTTTTGTTTAGCCTAGGCAAAATGCATATTTAATAAGCTTTCTAGGCTTCTAAAATCTAATAGCAATAGATAAAAACTACCTACCTAGTAATTTTTTACCTAATAGTAATACAAAGCCAAGCCTTCTTTTGTGTTATAAAGCCTTTATGCTATGTTAGAATATGTTTTTTAATGATAATAAGATTAAGAATCTTTTTTTTCTTTGGATCTAAAATTCATTTGGTCCTTCTTTAATTTAAGTAGCTTAGGCCTATCTTTTTATAAGACCTAAGCCTAGCCTATGTTTATAATGTATTATATTAAAATGTTTTAATAATATTGTTTTATGGAAATCAAAAGTAGGAATATAACTATATAAGATAAAGCATGCCTAAAAATAAAATAAAAATCTTTTTGAAATAATTAGCCATAGTCTAATCAACTATAGACTAAGTAATAACTATTCATTGCCACTATATAAAGTCATGATATCCCTCTAGTTGTGACCTTTTCTTCCCCTCTAATGCTAGGCCTTACCTTTTTCTTTCTAGCCCATATTCTCTTCTCTAAAGCCTCACCTTCTTTTCCCTTCAGTATTACCCTCCTCCCCAGTCCCACAATGTTTTCCCATTAAATTCTTACCCTTTTTTCATAATCTCACCCTCTTACTCCTACCCTCTAGCCCCACCTTCCTAGCCTCTAGTCCCACTATCCTTCCCTCCAGCCCCACCCTCCTTCCCTCTAGCCCCGCCCTCCCTTCCAGCTTCCACCCTTTTCTCTCCTCTAGACCCATCCCTTCTCTCCAGCCCCACCCCTTCCTTCCAGCCCCACCCATTCCCTCCAGCCCTATCTCTTCCCTCCAGCCCCTCCCCTTCCCTCCAGCCCCACCCCTTTCCTCTAGCCCCAACCCTCGCCTCCAGCTTCCACCCTCTTCTCCCCTCTAGCCTAACCCTCCTACCCTCTAGCCCCACCCTCCTTCCCTCCAGCCCCACCCTCCTCTCTAGCCCCACCCTCCTTCCCTCCAGCCCCACCCTCCTACCCTCTAGCCCCACCCTCCTTCCCTCCAGCCCCACCCTCCTACCCTCTAGCCCCACCCTCCTTCCCTCCAGCCCCACCCTCCTACCCTCTAGCCCCTCTCCTTCCCTCCAGCCCCACCCCTTTCCTCTAGCCCCAACCCTCCCCTCCAGCTTCCACCCTCTTCTCCCCTCTAGCCCAACCCTCCTACCCTCTAGCCCCACCCTCCTACCCTCTAGCCCACCCTCCTTCCCTCCAGCCCCACCCTCCTACTCTCTAGCCCCACCCTCTTTCCCTCCAGCCCCACCCTCTTCTGTAGCCCCATCCCACCCCCTTCCCTCCAGCCCCACCCTCCTACCCTCTAGCCCTGCCCTCCCCTCCAGTTTCCAACCTCTTCTCCTTTCTAGCCCCACCCTCCCCTCCAGCTTCCACCCTCTTCTCCCTCCAGCCCCACCCTCCTACCCTCCAGCCCCACCCTCCCCTCCAGTTTCCAACCTCTTCTCCCCTCCAGCCTCACCCTCTTCTCCCCTCCAGCCCCACCCTCCTACCCTCTAGCCCCACCCTCCCCTCCAGCTTCCACCCTCTTCTCCCCTCCAGCCCCACCCTCCTTCCCTCCAGCCCCACCCTCCTACCCTCTAGCCCCACCCTCCTTCCCTCCAGCCCCACCCTCCTACCCTCTAGCCCCACCCTCCTTCCCTCCAGCCCCACCCTCCTACCCTCTAGCCCCTCTCCTTCCCTCCAGCCCCACCCCTTTCCTCTAGCCCCAACACTCCCCTCCAGCTTCCACCCTCTTCTCCCCTCTAGCCCAACCCTCCTACCCTCTAGCCCCACCCTCCCCTCCAGTTTCCAACCTCTTCTCCTTTCTAGCCCCACCCTCCCCTCCAGTTTCCAACCTCTTCTCCCCTCCAGCCTCACCCTCTTCTCCCCTCCAGCCCCACCCCCTTCCCTCCAGCCCCACCCTCCTACCCTCTAGCCCTGCCCTCCCTTCCAGCTTCCACCCTCTTCTCCCCTCCAGCCTTACCCTCCTTCCCTCCAGCCCCACCCTCCTACCCTCTAGCCCCACCCTCCTACCCTCTAGCCCTGCCCTCCCTTCCAGCTTCCAACCTCTTCTTCCCTCCAGCCTCACCCTCCTCCCCTCCAGACCCACCCCCTTCCCTCCAGCCCCACCCTCCTACCTTCTAGCCCCACCCTCCCCTCCAGCTTCCACCCTCTTCTCCCCTCCAGCCTCACCCTCTTCGCCTTTCTAGCCCCACCCTATTTTTCTATTCAGCCTCACCCTTTCTCGTAGCTCTGCTAATAAAATTTAATTATCCTTTTCAGAAGTGAAAAATAATATTTCTCTTTTCTCTCTTCAGAATGTCCTCGCACCGGTCTTGAGGTCATACCACGTGCCGGAGCGACTGGTCGCAGCAACCATAACTCTCTTCTAGGAGACCCTGGCCGCCGTGGTGACACCTGACGGACTATCCGACCTGTTCAAAACGACCTCAGGGATGCTGCAAGGCGACACGCTTGCGTCCAACCGTTTCGTGTTGGTGCTCGATGGGGTGCTACGTAGGGCCCTGCCAAGGTGCTACGTAGGGCCCTGCCAACAGATGAGGACAGCTTCCTACTGTGCCGGCAAACAAGCAGCCGCCAATCGGAGAAGCGGCTGTCACTCATGGGTTACGCCGACGACCTGGCGCTGCCCGCCTCTACGGCTGAGGGAGCTCAGCGCATGCTAGACAGCCTGGTTGGTGGCAGCTGCGGCATCGGTCGGGCTAGCGGTGAACATCGAGAAGACGGAGGTGATGACTGTACCTGCGGAGCTGCCTATCAAAATCACCTGCTGGGACACCCGACGGTCATGCAGCAGCTCTACCTCGCTGCGCGTGCTTCACGTACCCCGGCGATCTTGTGCCCAGTGTCCAGGAGGACTTGGCGCGACGCAGGGGCCTGGCCTGGGCGGCCTTCCGCTCCATCCGAGTCGTCCTGCAGAACGCCGCGCTGCCAGACTGCTGCGATCACCTAGCGAGACCCTCCGCAGGCGAAGACATCAGCTGGCGGGCCACACCATCCACGCGGAGGCCTACTGTTCTCAACCAGTGCAAGACGTCCTGCTGCTCACGATGCAGGGCCCCTGGCGCCGGGGCTACGGCCGGGCGAGTCGCGTCGCGGATTGCCTGTTGGATGGCGCTGGGGTGATTGGCCAGGCGCACGCTGTTGCCGCCTTTAGAGAGCTCGCACTGAGAGAACTGATCTGACATTGCCTCCCATTGTGAACTGTTACTTTTAACTCAACAATACTGGGTGTGCCTTGTTGTTATTTTCTCTTCAAAAAAATTTGCCTAGCTGCGAACTGTGATGGTGCATATCGCGTACTCGTGATTCAATAGCTTATACTTATTACTGTTTTACTTATTGCCTTCCGATGTCAATGCTATTTATTGCATGTAATATTATCGCAAAATTTAAGTTCGGGTGTCATTATTTAGCTACTGCCGCTGTTCTGCATTACAATTATTATAGTACTTCCTATCTACTGACGTAACATTGTACCAAAAATTTTACATTGCGTGGCGCCAAAACCAATCTTGTTGAATGCTACTAGCGTAATAGCCGTTTGAATCGCTTGAAATACATTGTAATGCCATGCTGTATTGCTTTTGACGATCTAAACGACACTGGCTAGACTTCACTGATCCATATGCTCCTCAAGCAAGGTATATGGAAAGCAGATTGAGCAGCAAACTTAGTGTTTGATTGATAGAGATATTGTATAGTTGGATCTTTGGATCACGGATAGAACCAAGGAATCTAGATCTGGAGGCATGGAGGCATGCGGGGGAGCCGCCGAAAGCAGCGGAGCTGTTGGGGGGAGCGGCGGAAAGCAGCGGAGCTGTTGGGGAGCGGCGGAAAGCAGCGGAGCTGTTGGGGGAGCGGCGGAAAGCAGCGGAGCTGTTGGGGGAGCGGCGGAAAGCAGCGGAGCTGTTGGGGGAGCGGCGGAAAGCAGCGGAGCTGTTGGGGGGAGCGGCGGAAAGCAGCGGAGCTGTTGGGGGAGCGGCGGAAAGAAGCGGAGCTATTGGTGGAAGTGGCGGAAAGCAGCGGAGCTGTTGGGGAGCGGCGGAAAGCAGCGGAGCTGTTGGGGGAGCGGCGGAAAGCAGCGGAGCTGTTGGGGGGAGCGGCGGAAAGCAGCGGAGCTGTTGGGGAGCGGCGGAAAGCAGCGGAGCTGTTGGGGGAGCGGCGGAAAGCAGCGGAGCTGTTGGGGGAGCGGCGGAAAGCAGCGGAGCTGTTGGGGGAGCGGCGGAAAGCAGCGGAGCTGTTGGGGAGCGGCGGAAAGCAGCGGAGCTGTTGGGGGAGCGGCGGAAAGCAGCGGAGCTGTTGGGGGGGGGAGCGGCGGAAAGCAGCGGAGCTGTTGGGGAGCGGCGGAAAGCAGCGGAGCTGTTGGGGGAGCGGCGGAAAGAAGCGGAGCTATTGGTGGAAGTGGCGGAAAGCAGCGGAGCTGTTGGGGAGCGGCGGAAAGCAGCGGAGCTGTTGGGGGAGCGGCGGAAAGCAGCGGAGCTGTTGGGGGGGGGAGCGGCGGAAAGCAGCGGAGCTGTTGGGGGAGCGGCGGAAAGCAGCGGAGCTGTTGGGGGAGCGGCGGAAAGCAGCGGAGCTGTTGGGGAGCGGCGGAAAGCAGCGGAGCTGTTGGGGAGCGGCGGAAAGCAGCGGAGCTGTTGGGGGAGCGGCGGAAAGCAGCGGAGCTGTTGGGGGGGGAGCGGCGGAAAGCAGCGGAGCTGTTGGGGGAGCGGCGGAAAGCAGCGGAGCTGTTGGGGGGGGAGCGGCGGAAAGCAGCGGAGCTGTTGGGGGAGCGGCGGAAAGCAGCGGAGCTGTTGGGGGAGCGGCGGAAAGCAGCGGAGCTGTTGGGGGAGCGGCGGAAAGCAGCGGAGCTGTTGGGGGAGCGGCGGAAAGCAGCGGAGCTGTTGGGGGGGGAGCGGCGGAAAGCAGCGGAGCTGTTGGGGGAGCGGCGGAAAGCAGCGGAGCTGTTGGGGAAGCGGCGGAAAGCAGCGGAGCTGTTGGGGGAGCGGCGGAAAGCAGCGGAGCTGTTGGTTTGATAACAGCTGACAGGCTTATTTGCATAGAGCGATGCTATGAGAATGAATTCAGTCAGTCAGTTTAAGGCAGAATGCTGGCTCTCTGCCTCTGCCTACCCTTCAACTGAATCGAGTGAACTCGCAGTGCCTGGAGTGCCCGAAGTTGGTTCTACATGTACGTATGCATATTGTTTTGGCAAACTGGATTACAAAAAGGTACGGCTCATTTATTACAGTGTACTACATGTATTTGAGTGGCGAATTGGTGACGGTTTAAATGTTACTAGGGCTACGTGTGTGTGACCCGGCCGGTGCTCTACTACCTTGAATTCATGCCCGTAAGGCTCAGCCTCCGATCATTTACTAATTATTTAATGTCGCGAGAGGGGACTCTCAGTCCCCAACATCCTGCTATTTAGTTACTCGAACCATGCAATTCCGACGCTCGGTGAAGCTCTAGTCGAAGTCACTCATGGAGGACTGCAGCATAAGCTGAAAGTTTTGGTGGTTAAGGGCAACGGATCGAATTTGCTAGGAAGGGACTGGCTGAATATCCTTAAGCTGGATTGGCAGAAGGTTGTCCACGTGGCTGAAATTGGAAGCACCTTTTCACCAAAATCCATCTTTGAGGCTTACCCGGAGGTGTTTTCGTCTGGACTCGGACTCATCAACAACGCGAAAGCAAGGATCATTGTTCGTGAGGATTACTGTCCGAAGTTTCACAAGAGCAGACCTGTACCGTTTGCAATGAAGAAGCTTATTGAGGACGAACTCAATAACCTTGTCAACGAAGGGATCATATCAAAGCTGAGTTCATCAGATTGTGCTTCTCCCATTGTGCCAGTGCTGAAGAAAGATGGGAAATCAATCAGGATCTGCGCGGACTTCAAGAGGACTATTAATCCACAGCTGGAAGTGGACAAGTATCCACTGCCTCGACAGGAGGAAATATTTGCTACTTTGAATGGTGGGAAGTACTTTTCCAAGCTGGACATTTCTCAAGCTTTTCTGCAGCTGGAGTTGGAAGAAAGCAGCAGAAAATTTACGACCATCAATACACACTTGGGATTGTATCAGTACAATCGACTAACAATGGGCTTGGCTTCTGCTCCTGCTCAGTTCAAGAAGCGATTGAGAAAATTCTCTGTGGACTGGAAGTTGTTGCTTACATCGATGATATTCTAATATCGGGAAGGTCACTCGAGGAACACGATCAGAAACTGCATAAAGTGTTGAAGACACTGCAATACAGGGGTGTCAGACTCAACAAGGACAAGTGCAAGTTTCGGCTGCAAAAAGTAGAATTCATGGGTCATATTATCAATAATGACGGACTGCACCCATCTCCTGACAAGGTAATTGCTGTGAGAAACGCACCGAATCCTACCAGTGTGTCCGAGGTTCGATCCTTGGTTGGACTTATTAACTACTATGGGAAATTCATACCCAACTCATCAACTGTTCTGGCGCCACTCAACCGACTCCTGAGAAACGATGTGACATTCAGCTGGAGCAGTCAGTGCCAAGCTGCTTTGGACTCTGTGAAGTCAATTCTGACATCGGACCGGCTGCTGGTGCATTTCGACCCAAAGAAGCCGATCATCCTACACACTGATGCTTCGAAGTATGGGCTCGGATGTGTTCTGTCCCACACAATGCCAGGTGGTGCCGAGCTGCCTATCAGTTACGCATCAAGGACACTGTCACCAGCGGAGCAGAATTATTCTCAGCTGGAAAAAGAAGCGCTATCAATCATATTCGGGATCAAGAAGTTCCATCAGTATCTATTCGGGAACAAGTTTATTTTGGTAACAGACCATAAGCCTCTAATTACTATTTTCGGAGAAAAGAAGGACATCCCGAGCATCGCAGCTAGCAGATTGCAACGTTGGGCAGTCTTGCTCTCTGCTCATCAGTACGAGATAAGATTTCGAAAGACAGAGGACCACGGCAACGCTGATGCGTTATCCAGGTTGCCATTGCCAAGTTCGACGTCCCGAGTGGACAAAGTCATGGAACGTCGACTTCAAGAACTGCCTATCACCGCTGTCGAGATTCGTCGAGAGACAGCCAGGCATCCTATCCTGAGCAAGGTAATCAGGTTCTGCCAGAACGGTTGGCCGGAGAAATGTGAATTTGAGCTTGAGATATACCGTCAGAAAGGAAACGAACTCTGTCTTGAGCAGGGAGTCATCTTCTGGGGTATACGCGCCATCATTCCATCTAGCCTCCAACACCAAGTTTTGGACCTGCTGCACGAAGGACACCCTGGGATTGTATCGATGAAATCGATCGCTCGCCTGCACGTTTGGTTTCCGGGAATCGACCAACAGATTGAAAGAGCTGTGAAACAATGCAAGGGATGCGAACTGCAGCGAAGCAAACCACCAGAATCTGCTGTTCACCCGTTGAGTTGGCCAGAAAAGCCATGGACGAGACTTCAGGCAGATTTTTTCGGACCGTGTTTCGGATTCAATTGGTTGGTAATCGTGGATGCCACATCAAAATGGGTAGAGGTTTTTCCAATGAAAGTTGCCAGTGCCGCGAACACCATTCAACGCTTTCGAGAGACATTTGCTCGGTTTGGAATACCTCGACAGATACTGACCGACAATGGAAGCCAGTTTGCATCACAGGAGTTTGCTGAATTCACCAAGCGAAATAACATCCATCACATCTTCAGTGCTGTAGGACATCAAGAACCAACGGGCTCAGTGAGCGAATGGTTCAAACAGCCAAGAATGCGATCAGAGCAGGCATGAAGAGCCACGGTGATGCCATGCTGAGCCTGCACAATTTCCTATTCCGCTATAGAAGCACGCCTCATAGCACAACGGGCAAGTCACCTGCCGAGATGATGCTTGCGTATGCAAGACGGACAAGGCTGGACTTCCTGAAGCCAGACACATACGGAGAGTCCTGGATTCGCAAAGTAAGCAGATGATGCGCCGGGAACATATTCCTCACCGAGAGTTTCAGGCTGGAGATATAGTGCTAGCTCTTGATTTCAGGAGGGAAAAAGAAAACAAGTGGGCTCAAGCCAAAGTGTTGAAACAGACTGGGCCGCTGTCCTACCACGTGGAAGTCAACGGACAAATCTGGAAACGACGCGTGGATCATCTGATCAAATCTGAAACCGAAGTTGTGCCCCAGCCACAGTGTGATTTCGACACAGAACTAACGCAAGCACACAATGCCAAGAATAGCTACAAGTTGAAAAAGGATGCAAAAGAGGAAGCTGAATCGACGGGACCAAATCTAGAGCATCATGGTCAGACTGGCAAGTCTTCGCGGGCCATAGACAAAACTCGAAAGTTAGCCGCGTCATCAAGCTTCGATATCAAGCCAAAGGACGGCCAAGATGTGAAACAGCATCCGAACCAACGTGTTTTGCGTGACCGGTCAAAACTGAAGAAACCGGATTTTTTTGTTGCGAATTAACTGAACTGAACTGTTTTGACTGAACAATTTTTTTAAAGAAAAGGAGGAATGATATGTATGCCTTTTAGTACGAACTATGTCTATGGGCAAGCCTGCGAGCTGAAGTTGAGCTGGATTAAAAGAGAGACAGTTCGCTAAGTTAGACGCTAACGTGCGAGAAATACACACGGCGTAAAAGCCAGAGCCTTGAGCTGACTAAACTTCTAAGTTGCTTTACTTAGTGACTACGTGATTTGTGCAAAGACGTAACACTGCCGCAATTTGACTGGGGACTATGAACTCTAAACATTGGCACCTCAAGATTAGAGCGGCGGCACTCGAACCAAAATAATGTTGAAGGACTACAGAATACATGTATATCATAAAATAGAGAGAAGCTAGTTCATTTAGATATTTTTTTAATCTCAATCCCCAATTTTCATTTTCATTTTCATTTCTAAATCTCAATCCCCGATTGTTAATTCCCTTATATCCCTGATTCCTAATGTTGAAATCCGAATCCAGCTTGTTGATATCCCTCAGAGGGGAATGATGAGGGATGCTTCTGAGGACCGAGTTGCTGCTTTAGCTATACATGTATACATCTAAATATGATCCTGTTAGGAGTAGAGTAGAAATATGCGAGAGCAGAGAGGAGACAGAAAATAGTAGGGGAAGTTAAGGGGATACCCTAGAGGACATTCTGTTTCTCAAACTTAGCAGATCTTGTCTCTGTGCCATTCTTAGCAGATCTTCTCAATCTGCTCGGTTCTTGCAGGATCTTCTAAGATGGAGGTACATTTGCTTTGTAATTCATTTGGCTAAAGTGTTCTAGCTGAACTATATTTATTTTATGACAAAAAGGAACAATAAATTTAAGAAAATATGCGATTCGAAGCTATAAAAGGATATAAAAGCTAAGCTCTTGTACGATGTAGCAAGTCGCCCAGATCTAGGTTTACCTAAGTATTATTATAGCGAAGATCTTGCACGTTCTTGCAAGTACTTGCGCAGCAACCCAGGAAGATAGACAAGATCTGCTAAGAATCAACAAGTCAATGTCTTCTAGGGTATAGGGCATTGGCAACTTTTACGAGAAACTTGTATAAGACTGGTCGGGTCAGGTATCATATTCTTAAGTTGAATATGACGTAAGTTAGAACTGGGGCACCTTTTACGAAATGTTTGAAAGCTGCCATGCAGCTACATGTATACAAGATCATAGAACAGAGCGAAGCTAGCTCATTTAGCCCAACCTCAAGAGCCAGAATTCCGAGTGGCAGTCGAAAAATTCTGCCCAGCCACTGAGACCATCAGTTCTGCGGCGCGCCAAGGGAGCCGACAAACTGATGATCATCGCATCCCGGCGGTAAAAATCACGTCGAAATGACGTCGAAAAGCGACGTCGAAATTTCATGTCGATTTGAACCACGATTTCGACGTCGAAATTTTCGCATCAGATGTCGAGTATGCGACGTCGTGTTTTCCACTATTGATGGCGAAAAATCGACGTCGTTTATACTCGTCGATCACAGAAAGTAAATGGCGATTTTCGACAAATTTTCGATTTTAATATTATGGCTATTAATACTAGTACTTAATATTATTAATATGCTAGTGCAATGTTTCATACAATTAGCCATAAACTACATGTACGTAACTTACAGCTGACGGAACATAAGTTTTATAACTCATACGCTGAAATACTCTAAGCAGTAAAAGAAGTGTTAAGGCATAAAAATGCTAATTAGGGCTGACGTTTCATTTGCTATCCGCGCAAATTGCAATAATCTTGCAACCATGAAAAAAGTATAGTACCGTGTATTCAATTCCAATTCAGCAGCAATTGGAAACGATCATGGAAATCGGCATCCAGCAATTGCTAACAGAAAGCAACGATGAGAAAAAAACGATGAAAAACTGTGAGCAATGATACACGGATACACGCAATGGCAACAGAGTATACATTTAATACAGTAGTTACACTTAATCAATGGCAACATCTAAAATAATAAATGCACCTATACTAAATCTCTAATCTCAAAATATATATACTAAAAATGGTCTGCTCTGATATACTAAACTACATACATCTACAAACACAAACTACAACTTCTTTACTTTCTGCAATTTTGACCTTGATAAAGAACTAGCAAAAGCATGAAATAATGGACAAAAGATGATATTGAGTCTAACTAGAACTACACTCAAAAATGTAAAATGTGAAATAAAAAATGAGAAGTAACAATAACAGCAAAGCAAATAAAAGAGGAAAATGAACAATTATCTTTGTTGTTCCTCTTGACTGGAAAGATAATTAACAGCAATGGCAGCAAAACAAACAATAAAAAAAATTATGGCTACTTTATTGATTCGCTTATACATAAATAAACGATTAAAACTCTAGGCAGCAATATTGTGTTAAACCAAATTATAGCTACACACAATTTATGACACACAATCACACATTAATACAGCGACAAATATAAAAAATGCATTGAAAGGAAGAAGCTGCCATGCGTAATACAGAAGTATAAGTTAAACATTTATGTATATAAGTTAGGCATCAAAAATAATAAATCGACATCGCATGGCGATATTTTTAAAAAATGCGCGTATCTAGCGCTGAGTTAAAACAAAAAATATAACCTCTGTTGTACTGAATTTTTAGGTCAATTTTGTAAACTCGCAATCACGTTAAAGAAAACATTGTAAAATATCATAAATGATATATTTGGCAAATGAGAAGATAAAATAATTCATATCGAAATTTCGACGTCGAATGAAGGTTCAACCGACAACTAATTCGGCGATAGTCTTTAAAAGGCGAATATCGACGTCATTTCGACGTGGTTTTTACCGCCGGGATGCTACGACAGTTTTGGCATTATTCTCATCCAACGCATTTCTGAGGGCCAAAACATCAACCAAAAGTTTTATCGGAGCTTCCCCACCCACCATCTTCGGCCTGCCTGGCGCAAAAAGCGGCCAGACCCTGGAACTTGGTCCACTCCTTCCGCACGACAATGCCAGTTCGCACACAGCCCGCATTGTGCAGGACCTACTGCGGGACTATCAGTGGGAGGTGCTGCCTCATCCTACTTACTCCCTAGACCTCAGTCCCTGCGATTTCAGCCTTTCCCAAAGCTTAAGAACCAGCTTCAAGGGTATTCAAGGGAACCAGCATCCAGGCAGCGAGATCGGCCGCATTGCAAAAGACCTGTGCGAATCTGGCGCTGCTGACAGCGTCCACAAGTTGCCTGGCTGCTGGTAGCGCATGATTCAAACCAACGGAAGTTATTTTGAAGGTTTTTGAGCTGTTCACTGTTCTGAAACTCGTTTGTTGAAAATTAATAAGTGTTTAATGAAACTTTTGAGATGACCCTCGGTATAGATGGAAGAATATATTTAATGCCTCAAGCCTGCTATATGTACACTGTACATTCAGAAGTTACGTGCTCTTTTAGCATGGTATTAGATACTGTACATGTAACATTGATACATTGAGTGTAAGATGCGTTACATGTACGTATCTATATATACAGCATGTATTCTGTAGTCCTTCAACATTATTTTGGTTCGAGTGCCGCCGCTCTAATCTTGAGGTGCCAATGTTTAGAGTTCATAGTCCCCAGTCAAATTGCGGCAGTCACTTGTCGAAGGCCCCAAGGCCAAGACCCTAGGCCCTAAATACCATGCAGGATGTTGGGGACTGAGAGTCCCCTCTCGCGACATTAAATAATTAGTAAATGATCGGAGGCTGAGCCTTACGGGCATGAATTCAAGGTAGTAGAGCACCGGCCGGGTCACACACACGTAGCCTAGTAACATTTAAACCGTCACCAATTCGCCACTCAAATACATGTAGTACACTGTAATAAATGAGCCGTACCTTTTTGTAATCCAGTTTGCCAAAACAATATGCATACGTACATGTAGAACCAACTTCGGGCACTTCAGGCACTGCGAGTTCACTCGATTCAGTTGAAGGGTAGGCAGAGGCAGAGAGCCAGCATTCTGCCTTAAACTGACTGACTGAATTCATTCTCATAGCATCGCTCTATGCAAATAAGCCTGTCAGCTGTTATCAAACCAACAGCTCCGCTGCTTTCCGCCGCTCCCCCAACAGCTCCGCTGCTTTCCGCCGCTCCCCCCAACAGCTCCGCTGCTTTCCGCCGCTCCCCAACAGCTCCGCTGCTTTCCGCCGCTCCCCAACAGCTCCGCTGCTTTCCGCCACTTCCACCAATAGCTCCGCTTCTTTCCGCCGCTCCCCCCCAACAGCTCCGCTGCTTTCCGCCGCTCCCCAACAGCTCCGCTGCTTTCCGCCGCTCCCCCCCCCAACAGCTCCGCTGCTTTCCGCCGCTCCCCCAACAGCTCCGCTGCTTTCCGCCGCTCCCCAACAGCTCCGCTGCTTTCCGCCACTTCCACCAATAGCTCCGCTTCTTTCCACCGCTCCCCCCCCCAACAGCTCCGCTGCTTTCCGCCGCTCCCCCAACAGCTCCGCTGCTTTCCGCCGCTCCCCAACAGCTCCGCTGCTTTCCGCCGCTCCCCCCAACAGCTCCGCTGCTTTCCGCCGCTCCCCCAACAGCTCCGCTGCTTTCCGCCGCTCCCCAACAGCTCCGCTGCTTTCCGCCACTTCCACCAATAGCTCCGCTTCTTTCCGCCGCTCCCCCAACAGCTCCGCTGCTTTCCGCCGCTCCCCCCAACAGCTCCGCTGCTTTCCGCCGCTCCCCCAACAGCTCCGCTGCTTTCCGCCGCTCCCCCCAACAGCTCCGCTGCTTTCCGCCGCTCCCCCAACAGCTCCGCTGCTTTCCGCCGCTCCCCCCAACAGCTCCGCTGCTTTCGGCGGCTCCCCCCGCATGCCTCCATGCCTCCAGATCTAGATTCCTTGGTTCTATCCGTGATCCAAAGATCCAACTATACAATATCTCTATCAATCAAACACTAAGTTTGCTGCTCAATCTGCTTTCCATATACCTTGCTTGAGGAGCATATGGATCAGTGAAGTCTAGCCAGTGTCGTTTAGATCGTCAAAAGCAATACTGCATGGCATTACAATGTATTTCAAGCGATTCAAACGGCTATTACGCTAGTAGCATTCAACAAGATTGGTTTTGGCGCCACGCAATGTAAAATTTTTGGTACAATGTTACGTCAGTAGATAGGAAGTACTATAATAATTGTAATGCAGAACAGCGGCAGTAGCTAAATAATGACACCCGAACTTAAATTTTGCGATAATATTACATGCAATAAATAGCATTGACATCGGAAGGCAATAAGTAAAACAGTAATAAGTATAAGCTATTGAATCGCGAGTACGCGATATGCACCATCACAGTTCGCAGCTAGGCAAATTTTTTGAAGAGAAAATAACAACAAGGCACACCCAGTATTGTTGAGTTAAAAGTAACAGTTCACAATGGGAGGCAATGTCAGATCAGTTCTCTCAGTGCGAGCTCTCTAAAGGCGGCAACAGCGTGCGCCTGGCCAATCACCCCAGCGCCATCCAACAGGCAATCCGCGACGCGACTCGCCCGGCCGTAGCCCCGGCGCCAGGGGCCCTGCATCGTGAGCAGCAGGACGTCTTGCACTGGTTGAGAACAGTAGGCCTCCGCGTGGATGGTGTGGCCCGCCAGCTGATGTCTTCGCCTGCGGAGGGTCTCGCTAGGTGATCGCAGCAGTCTGGCAGCGCGGCGTTCTGCAGGACGACTCGGATGGAGCGGAAGGCCGCCCAGGCCAGGCCCCTGCGTCGCGCCAAGTCCTCCTGGACACTGGGCACAAGATCGCCGGGGTACGTGAAGCACGCGCAGCGAGGTAGAGCTGCTGCATGACCGTCGGGTGTCCCAGCAGGTGATTTTGATAGGCAGCTCCGCAGGTACAGTCATCACCTCCGTCTTCTCGATGTTCACCGCTAGCCCGACCGATGCCGCAGCTGCCACCAACCAGGCTGTCTAGCATGCGCTGAGCTCCCTCAGCCCCAGAGAGCGGGCAGCGCCAGGTCGTCGGCGTAACCCATGAGTGACAGCCGCTTCTCCGATTGGCGGCTGCTTGTTTGCCGGCACAGTAGGAAGCTGTCCTCATCTGTTGGCAGGGCCCTACGTAGCACCTTGGCAGGGCCCTACGTAGCACCCCATCGAGCACCAACACGAAACGGTTGGACGCAAGCGTGTCGCCTTGCAGCATCCCTGAGGTCGTTTTGAACAGGTCGGATAGTCCGTCAGGTGTCACCACGGCGGCCAGGGTCTCCTAGAAGAGAGTTATGGTTGCTGCGACCAGTCGCTCCGGCACGTGGTATGACCTCAAGACCGGTGCGAGGACATTCTGAAGAGAGAAAAGAGAAATATTATTTTTCACTTCTGAAAAGGATAATTAAATTTTATTAGCAGAGCTACGAGAAAGGGTGAGGCTGAATAGGAAAATAGGGTGGGGCTAGAAGGCGAAGAGGGTGAGGCTGGAGGGGAGAAGAGGGTGGAAGCTGGAGGGGAGGGTGGGGCTAGAAGGTAGGAGGGTGGGGCTGGAGGGAAGGGGGTGGGTCTGGAGGGGAGGAGGGTGAGGCTGGAGGGAAGAAGAGGTTGGAAGCTGGAAGGGAGGGCAGGGCTAGAGGGTAGGAGGGTGGGGCTAGAGGGTAGGAGGGTGGGGCTGGAGGGTAGGAGGGTAAGGCTGGAGGGGAGAAGAGGGTGGAAGCTGGAAGGGAGGGCAGGGCTAGAGGGTAGGAGGGTGGGGCTGGAGGGAAGGGGTGGGGCTGGAGGGGAGAAGAGGGTGAGGCTGGAGGGGAGAAGAGGTTGGAAACTGGAGGGGAGGGTGGGGCTAGAAAGGAGAAGAGGTTGGAAACTGGAGGGGAGGGTGGGGCTAGAGGGTAGGAGGGTTGGGCTAGAGGGAGAAGAGGGTGGAAGCTGGAGGGGAGTGTTGGGGCTAGAGGAAAGGGGTGGGGCTGGAGGGAAGGAGAGGGGCTAGAGGGTAGGAGGGTGGGGCTGGAGGGAAGGAGGGTGGGGCTAGAGGGTAGGAGGGTGGGGCTGGAGGGAAGGAGGGTGGGGCTAGAGGGTAGGAGGGTGGGGCTGGAGGGAAGGAGGGTGGGGCTGGAGGGGAGAAGAGGGTGGAAGCTGGAGGGAGGGTGGGGCTAGAGGGTAGGAGGGTGGGGCTGGAGGGGAGAAGAGGGTGAGGCTGGAGGGGAGAAGAGGTTGGAAACTGGAGGGGAGGGTGGGGCTGGAGGGTAGGAGGGTGGGGCTGGAGGGAGAAGAGGGTGGAAGCTGGAGGGGAGGGTGGGGCTAGAAAGGAGAAGAGGTTGGAAACTGGAGGGGAGGGCAGGGCTAGAGGGTAGGAGGGTGGGGCTGGAGGGAAGGGGTGGGGTGGGGCTACAGAAGAGGGTGGGGCTGGAGGGAAAGAGGGTGGGGCTAGAGAGTAGGAGGGTGGGGCTGGAGGGAAGGAGGGTGGGGCTAGAGGGTAGGAGGGTGGGGCTAGAGGGTAGGAGGGTTGGGCTAGAGGGAGAAGAGGGTGGAAGCTGGAGGGGAGGGTTGGGGCTAGAGGAAAGGGGTGGGGCTGGAGGGAAGGAGAGGGGCTAGAGGGTAGGAGGGTGGGGCTGGAGGGAAGGAGGGTGGGGCTAGAGGGTAGGAGGGTGGGGCTGGAGGGAAGGAGGGTGGGGCTAGAGGGTAGGAGGGTGGGGCTGGAGGGAAGGAGGGTGGGGCTAGAGAGGAGGGTGGGGCTGGAGGGAAGGAGGGTGGGGCTAGAGGGTAGGAGGGTTGGCTAGAGGGGAGAAGAGGGTGGAAGCTGGAGGGAGGGTTGGGGCTAGAGGAAAGGGGTGGGGCTGGAGGGAAGGGGAGGGGCTGGAGGGAAGAGATAGGGCTGGAGGGAATGGGTGGGGCTGGAAGGAAGGGGTGGGGCTGGAGAGAAGGGATGGGTCTAGAGGAGAGAAAAGGGTGGAAGCTGGAAGGGAGGGCGGGGCTAGAGGGAAGGAGGGTGGGGCTGGAGGGAAGGATAGTGGGACTAGAGGCTAGGAAGGTGGGGCTAGAGGGTAGGAGTAAGAGGGTGAGATTATGAAAAAAGGGTAAGAATTTAATGGGAAAACATTGTGGGACTGGGGAGGAGGGTAATACTGAAGGGAAAAGAAGGTGAGGCTTTAGAGAAGAGAATATGGGCTAGAAAGAAAAAGGTAAGGCCTAGCATTAGAGGGGAAGAAAAGGTCACAACTAGAGGGATATCATGACTTTATATAGTGGCAATGAATAGTTATTACTTAGTCTATAGTTGATTAGACTATGGCTAATTATTTCAAAAAGATTTTTATTTTATTTTTAGGCATGCTTTATCTTATATAGTTATATTCCTACTTTTGATTTCCATAAAACAATATTATTAAAACATTTTAATATAATACATTATAAACATAGGCTAGGCTTAGGTCTTATAAAAAGATAGGCCTAAGCTACTTAAATTAAAGAAGGACCAAATGAATTTTAGATCCAAAGAAAAAAAAGATTCTTAATCTTATTATCATTAAAAAAACATATTCTAACATAGCATAAAGGCTTTATAACACAAAAGAAGGCTTGGCTTTGTATTACTATTAGGTAAAAAATTACTAGGTAGGTAGTTTTTATCTATTGCTATTAGATTTTAGAAGCCTAGAAAGCTTATTAAATATGCATTTTGCCTAGGCTAAACAAAAAATAGGATATAGTTATGTAAATTTTAAATGATTCCAAAGTCTAAAGAGCAATAAATAAATCTAAGCCTAACTAATTGGCAAGTGGTAAAATTTTATGTATAGGCAGGCTTATTTTAATAGCTAGCTAAAATGCAATTTGAATTGTACACTTGTTTACCAATATCACCCACGGTGGCTTATAGAACCGGCTGGTGCATACGTGCGCAAATGTATTAAATACAACGTAAAATAAAGCCAGAAATACATGCAGCGCTACACCGCTGCATTCATTACTGGGCTGCAAGGCCGTGTTTTCCGAGGATAGAATGGCCTCACGAGTGGGACACGGCTGGACCTTAAAGCAAAACGATTCTTCTAGAATGCGATTCAGGAAAGGTAGTTAGATCTTAACAAATATAACAAATAATCAGTATAATTAAGGATTGCTCTCAATACTATGCGATTTTTGTAAAAGGACATGTAGTATTTTTGAAAGCGCGTAATATATCAAAGCGTGAAAAACGAACATAAACATACTTCGAACGAACTTAACGTCTAACGATTAACGA
Organism: Macrostomum lignano; assembly: GCA_002269645.1. Classification (NCBI taxonomy): domain Eukaryota; kingdom Metazoa; phylum Platyhelminthes; family Macrostomidae; genus Macrostomum; species Macrostomum lignano. The sequence goes on from NIVC01002325.1 coordinate 142,038, forward strand.
CGATTTAAATAGGAAATTAAAAAAGACAGTAAATGAATAAATGACTGAAAAGCGGGTTTGTTACACTGCTGATGTATCTGAGTCAGTTTGTTTAACTGTTTTAGCTATTCATGACTTCAAATATTTTAGCTACACCAGTTAGTTCTTTTCTGACTCTTTTTTCATTTGTAGCATATCCTATCTTGTGTATTTGATTGCCATTTAAGAGGTATTGGCAGAAGTATTTTTTCCTGATCTCTTCAGTTTGTGGACATTCGGTCAAGTAGTGCAGGATGTCAGAACCATTTTGCGCTCCACACATTTTACATGGTTCTTGAGAAAAAAAGTTGGGTGTAATCTCGCATTTCAGTTTTAGGAGGGTTGTTAAGAATTTTTTGTTTCTAAATGTGCATGGAAAGTAATCTGAAAGGTCGGGCCTGCAGATTTTTTTGTAGAGATAGGCGTTTTTGTAGAGTTTAATATGTTGCTGATTCTCTAGCTTTTGGCTAAGTTCTCTTTCTCTGTGTATCTTGAGGTGCTTTTTCACTAGGTATTTCTCGTTACTAAAGCTTTGGGAAAGTTTATCTTCAGTTAGTGCTTTTAGGTCTATACTTTCCAGTTTCTTTAGTACATTCATTTTCCATGGATTTTTCTGGCCGGTGTTTGAGTAGAAAATTTCTAGAGTCGTTTGGCAGAGTTTTTTGTGTCTAATCTTCAGCCAATAGATGAGGTAGGTTTTAGCGATTCGTTGAGAGATTGGAGTAAGCTCAAGTTCTGATGATATCACACTGTTGCTAGCAAATTTTGCTAGCAAATTTTTTCAGCGAATTTAACAACCTTTTTGAAAAAAAGAAACTGCGACTTTTATTTTCGACAAAATCTATTAGAAAGATTTGCGTCAATTATAATAACAGTTAAAGCTGTCCGAGATCGCCCTGTAAAAGAAACCGAGGAAATTAAAAGTAATCAATTGTTTTTTGTTTTGTTTATTTTTTACCAAGTGCAAAAATCAAAAGTGTGCCGGGTTGAAGCTACATGCATGTGTCATCGACTTAAATAGGACGACTTAAGGACCTCGACAAGTATATGTGTCAAAGACAGTTTTAAATTGGCCACCAAAGTTGAAAATAAATTTTACTTGTCACCTAAATCGATTTTTGTCAGTCCGTTGTAAATGACGTAAATGACCGTTTGAAGGATCTAATAAAATTGATATTGTCGCGGTCATTGCAGGGGTGTGCGAGCCTGGTCGAGGCGTCCAATTCCTTCCCTCAGCTTGCTGGCTGGGTGTGGGCGCTATCTGTCTGGGTTGACAGTGACTCAAGCCACTGTTACTCACCCCCAATGATCCCTTTCTTATATGTCACTCATTTTTTATTGCAAATAAACTAAAATACCGCACTTAACCGCGATACCGTTCGCTTGAGCTACCACTATAAAATGTATAAATCAGTCTTAATAATTTGGGTACGAACGTAGATACATGTATAGGAGGTACAAAATTTCTTAGCCTACTTTGTCCGCATGTTATAGGCAAATCTGCAGTCTCCAATCCATCATGATCTGTTGAGCTGCAGCTAACATGTACTACAGCAACATGCATCTGAAGTTACGCTGTTTCTTCTATGTATTTAAACACAGGAAATTTGCAACAATTTTCAGTACTAAAGCCCTGCAGCATTCGGCACTTGAACCACAGGATGCCGTTTAGATATTTTCTGCTCATACTGTACTTCTGCATGCGTAATACTTAATCTTTCCCTGCAACTGTGCAAGATCGCCGGTGCTTACAGACTACGTCTTAGAAAAACTTTTTTGCTTCCATCTGGTCATAATCTAAGTAATCAAATATTGCTGACAAATTTGCTTTAATTTGATCAGAAAGCAGACGATGAGAATAAAACTGATGCATGTCTTTAGTCCAAAAAATTCGCTAGCCGAGTGGCAGCTAGCTGTCAGGTGCATAAAATCTCCGAGAGGAGACAAAACGAAAATTTTTGTGCTATTTTTCACCCAAAGTACAACTTTATAAAATACCAAATGAGTGTTTTAGTTGTCCCTGTTTTTCACCAAAATGTCAGCTAATAACAGGATGGTGCTGCCCACTCTCGATTCCGCTTGTCACGTAATTACTGATCTAGGCTATTTATAGTAACACCAAGGACCTCTGTAGCTGCCTGAGCTGGAAGCGGAACGGAAAACGTCGATCTTTTTCAGGATGATTTTCAATACACTCAAAAAGGCTGATAAGCTGAACTCAAATTATTTTGAAATTATTGACAAATTTGTTCGGCCTTTGATTTACAGCTGCGATACCAAAGAAGTTCTTTGTCATGCAGGCAAGTCTCACTCGCAAAGTTCATGAAATGATAAGTTTCTGCAGTCTTTTGACGGTTACATTCGAACAAAGCCGAACTTTTGCTGCTTGTGTCAGCTAGCTGTCATAATCCAAAGCAAACTCGGCCCCACGCAGCTCGAGTTTAGTGCAGGCGGATGACTCAACTTTTCAGTCCTGCATTCACCTGTGTGCAACAGCGGCTGCCAAAATGCCATGACTGGGCCAGCTACATTGTGCTGAGCGCGAACAAAGCAGGGGAGAGAGAGAGAGAGAGAGAGAGAGAGAGAGAGAGAGAGAGAGAGAGAGAGAGAGAGAGAGAGAGAAAGAGAGAGAGAGAGAGAAATAGACTTGACATCAGCATAGTGCCGTCTGTTAGGCAAGTTCCCTATTTGTGCGCTTGCGCACAGCTAAGCGATAAAAACAAGAAAATGAATGCCGGCTGCAGGCAGACAGCAGACAGCCAACCGCAGGCAGACAGCAGACACCCAACCGCAGGCAGACAGCAGACACCCAACCGCAGGCAGCAGAGCACAGGCAATCCGGAATGTCCAGCCATGAGAAGCAAGGTCAGGAGAACGGCAGGCGGAGCTCTCGGCTGAGGCGGCTGTCGGACTCAACCGCCAGGATGCTGCGGCAGCTCCGGCTGGTTCGCAGCGACTCCGGCTACAGCAGCGACGATCAGCGACGCGACAGCTTGGACGGAACCGCCGGCAGTGACGAGGCGTCGCAGCAAAGCCTGCCGAGGCTGCCCAGCCACGACGAGCTGGAGGAGTTCGGCGCCGACAACGCGGAGGAGGAAGCGGTGGAAGAGGAGGCAGCCGCAGCGGAGAGGCGGGAAGCCCAGCAGCTGAGCAACAGCGAGCGGCACCTCATCGGCATCAAATTCGCTCTGCTGCGGGAGCAGAGCCGCACCTACCAAGCTCTGTGGGTGGCGGACTGTCTGGAAGCTGAGGAGCTGCAGGAGAAGCAGAGAGAGGAGGAGCTCAGCCTGCGCCAGAAGGACGTGGACTTGTTCGAGGTTGGCAGGCGCAGGAGGACCTCCAGCTCGTCTGTTTACGAAGACAGCGAGTACAGCTACTTCGACAGCGGGTTGGAGCGGAGGCTGGGCAAGCGGCGAGAATACGAATGGCGAAAGCACTGGCTGCAGCGAACGTCCAACTGGATGTACGGCGACGGCTACCGCAACCCGCTGGACTATCACTACTGAGCCGCGCTGCCTGCCGCTTTCAAGGGATTTCCCGTTTATCTTGTCACTTTTAACTCAATGTAAAGCGCCATGCTCATGTTTTAGTGAATTTTTAATTTCATAGTTTTGTACATTCTTCTAAATCAACCAATTCCATCCGCATTAAGCTTCATTTTATAAGTCGCTCTAACACAGAATACAGACTTACCCATTATACAGAATTATCAATGAGACATTCTAACGAGTCTCACCCACAAGCAAGTTTCTCTGACTCATTCTCGAGCTGCCTTTGCAACTCTGCCCCAAAAAAGACCGGCTGCGGGTCTCTCGTACACAAAAAGGGTATTTGAGTTAGAAAAGAGAAGTTCGCCCGCACCCGCAGCTAAATTTATTTTCGAACTTCTGCTCGCTTGCTCTCGTTGAAGATAACCGAGCGCCAGTGAAGCCAGGGGTCAGGGGGGTGTGCCAACCCCCCCCCCACCCCGAGCCTGGTGATGATTCCCCTGAAAAGAATTGAGGATCTGTAAGTAGAGAATTGAGGATCTGTCAGTAAAGAACTGCGGATCTGTCAGTAAAGAATTGAGGATCTGTCAGTAGAGAATTGAGGATCTGTCAGTAAAGTATCGAGGATCTGTCAGTAGAGAATTGAGGATCTGTCAGTAGAGAATTGAGGATCTGTCAGTAAAGTATCGAGGATCTGTCAGTAGAGAATTGAAGATCTGTCAGTAGAGAATTGAGGATCTGTCAGTAAAGAATTGAAGATCTGTCAGTATAAAGTACAGGAAAATTGCAAACAGTTTGAAGAAGGCAGTTGCCGCAGGTTTGTAGGGCCGACAATTTATTGCTACAAGGCGAGTTGTAAAAATACTCAGCAGCTTATTAATTTTATTATTCGTGATAAAACAGTTTTAAAACAGCATGAAACTAATTTCAGTGCATCAGAGCAGCAGGGACAACATCAGCGGATTCGCCACTACAGCGCAGGCCACAATGGTGAGCAGCCGGGCGTTCTGGGAGACCGCCGAGCACTCGCTTACTTCGGCTGCACCAGGCAGCAGGCCGCAGACGTCAGAGGCCCGGCTGGTGAAGATGGCGTCAGACTTGGCGCGGGGGCCCGCTTTGAGATGGCACCGGCCGTAACGCTTGCCGTACTCTGTGTTCCTGATCTTGAAGGTGTAGTGGGTGCAGCCGCTCTTCTGGGCGCAGTACCGAGGACAATTTATCAGCAACACATCAAGGACTTCGATGTCCCAGTGCTGAAGTCGCAGCGCCGGGCCCAGCCCTCGGGATTCCACTCGATGCCGGCGGCCGCCGCTCGGCCCGCGAGGCAGAGAAGGGCGATGGCGGCAGCGACGAGGGCTTGCAGCATTTCAGTGCTTTCTGGCGGCTCGTGGGCTGTTGGCGCCACTTGTTTTATTGCACCAGAGGTCTGCGCTGATTGGCTGGCTGAGCACAGGGGCGATAATTGTTGCTGACAATTCCTGCACGCTGGCGACTGAAAACCAGCAGACTTGCGTCTAGCATTGAGAGGCACGTTGGAATCGAACTGCTAGGTCAAATTAAATTAGTTGACTTTAATTGAGTGAGTGCACGTAGTGGGGTGAAGACAGGAGTAAACAGGGTGTGGGGGCCTCACATCTATAAGCTACACCCAACTGCACTGCTGGGGTGCAGCTGGGGCTGTGTAGTCATGCAGGTAGATGTGAGCTTTTATTGTTAAGTTGTGCCGCAGCAACCCAATGTACTCTGGCCTCTAGCTTTGTCCCACACGCCCGTACACTCACGGCCAGCCAATCAGAGAAGGGGAGACACCAAACTCCCCGCTCACTCTGCGAGGCGAATAAAAATAGAATTGGAATTGATGGCACACGTCACTGCTGCCCACCTGGCCGTCCTGCCCCAACATCCCAGCAACGATAACTCTGACCGCCAAGCTGGAGAAGCCCGCAACCTACGCCAGCCGGGTGCCCGCCAGGGTGCTCCGCGCCCACGTGGTCCTCGGCGCCCTGCAGCTCAGCGTCGGGTTGCTCGCCATCGTTTTCAGCATCGCGGGCGCCGTCTCGGGAGTTGGCGCCGCAGTGCAAGTCACCGCCAACGGCGTCTGGTCAGCGCCGTTTTTCATCGCGGCGGGCATCTCCGGCCTGGTGGCTGGCAAGAGCAAGCGGCGCTGCACCATGGGCTGCGTGGTCACCTGCCTGGTGTTCAGCATCCTGGCCTCCGTGTTCAGCGCCTCGGCCCTCATTCAGGAGGCCGTCGTTACGTCAGCCAACAGGGAGATTTTCCAGGCCAGGCCGAACCGCTGCCGCTACGAGCGCGACTTCAAGGTGTCGCACGCCATGGGCATCCTCTGCTGCCTGCTGTTCGCCGCGGAGTTCCTCCTGGCCATCGTGCACAGCGCCTTCGCCTGCCGCGCCTCCTGCTGCTGCGTGCCATCCGCCGCAGCCGCCAGCAGAAGCGAGCAGCAGCCGCAGGGCCCTCAGATCGTCACCATCGTGTCCCCAGACGGGCAGCAGCAGCAGCACGAAATCGTGTTCCTGCAGACCGCCTCCGACTTCGAGCCTCAGCCGGCCTTCAACCCGAGCTTCCAGCAGCAGCTGCCGAGCTTCCAGCAGGTGCTGCCGCATTCTTATGCGCAGCAGCCGCCGGGCTACGAAGAGCCGGATGCGGCGGCCGTCTCCGGAGCCCCCCAGGTGAAACAGGCTCTGCCGTGACGCGGACCATCTGCCATTCTGACAGCAAATTTTTTATTTTTAAAGAGACTTATTTAGCCGTGACGCACTTGCTGCCAGTCCCCCCTGGGAGCCACAGCCAGTTTGTGTTTTAATTTGGTTTTTAGTTTTAATCAGTGGCACGGAAATACAATAGCGGGCTTTCGGCCCCGCGTGTCGAGTGTTCGACCTCGTTTTAATTGCAAGCTGACTCGATCGATGCTGCAATAATATTTCGCTAAAACTGCTGTTTGATTCGTTATTTTCTGTAAATGCGCAACTCCGAGCAGAAACAGCGAATGGCTTCACTCTTATTGCCACCAACACCTTCGACTCTCGCAATCGCGCTGAGATCACAAAATGAAGAACTTTTACGAGAAACTTCAACAGCAGGTCACTCTAGTGTAGTTGCACCTGCTCGCTTAGCGATCGCTGCTCTGCATTCTGTAAGTCTATTTATTGTTAGTCTCTATCATTTGACGGGTCTACGCTTAGCAACAGTCACAATTGCCACCCGCGCATATCGTGCGATAAGTTAAGAGACCACTTCTCACTCCCAACTCAACCCACTGGTTGCGCAACCACTTCGGTGTGCCGTAAATTGTGCGTCACTCGCAGTAAGAAGTGCGAAAAACCGTCGGCTTGTGCGTGCAGGGTGGCAGTTGTGAGCCACAATCAATTTTTTGTGAATTATTCCAAATTTGTGAATGATGCTCAATTTGTGAATGCTGCTCAATTTGTGAATGAAGCTCAGTTTGTGAATGATGCTCAATTTGTGAATGGTGCTCAATTTGTGAATGATTCTCAGTTTGTGAAAGATGCCCAGTTTGTGAATGATGCTCAGTTTGTGAATGATGCTCAATTTGTGAATGGTGCTCAATTTGTGAATGATTCTCAGTTTGTGAAAGATGCTCAGTTTGTGAATGATGCTCAATTTGTGAATGGTGCTCAATTTGTGAATGGTGCTCAATTTGTGAATGAAGCTCAGTTTGTGAATGGTGCTCAATTTGTGAATGGTACTCAATTTGTGAATGATGCTCAGTTTGTGAATTATGCTCAGTTTGTGAATGATGCTAAATTTGTGAATGAAGCTCAGTTTGTGAATAGTGATCAATTTGTGAATGATTCCCAATTTGTGAATGATGCTCAATTAGTGAATGATACTCAATTTTTAAATGATACTCAATTTGTGAATGATACTCAATTTGTGAATGATGCTCAATTTGTGAATGAAGCTCAGCTTGTGAATGATGCTCAATTTGTGAATGAAGCTCAATTTGTGAATGGTGCTAAATTTGTGAATGGTGCTCAATTTGTGAATGAAGCTCAATTTGTGAATGAAGCTCAATTTGTGAATGGTGCTAAATTTGTGAATGGTGCTCAATTTGTGAATGAAGCTCAGTTTGTGAATGGTGATCAATTTGTGAATGATTCCCAATTTGTGAATGATGTTCAGTTTGTGAATGATGCTAAATTTGTGAATGAAGCTCAGTTTGTGAATGGTGATCAATTTGTGAATGATTCCCAATTTGTGAATGATGTTCAGTTTGTGAATGATGCTCAATTAGTGAATGATACTCATTTTTGAATGATACTCAATTTGTGAATGATGCTCAATTTGTGAATGATACTCAATTTGTGAATGATTCCCAATTTGTGAATGATGTTCAGTTTGTGAATGATGCTAAATTAGTGAATGATACTCATTTTTGAATGATACTCAATTTGTGAATGATGCTCAATTTGTGAATGATACTCAATTTGTGAATGATGCTCAATTTGTGAATGATGCTCAGTTTGTGAATGATACTCAATTTGTGAATGATGCTCAATTTGTGAATGATACTCAATTTGTGAATGATACTCAATTTGTGAATGGTGCTCAGTTTGTGAACGATGCTCAATTAGTGAATGATACTCAATTTTTGAATGATACTCAATTTGTGAATGATGCTCAATTTGCGAATGATGCTCAATTTGTGAATGATACTCAATTTGTGAATGGTGTTCAGTTTGTGAATGATGCTCAATTTGTGAATGATGCTCAATTTGTGAATGAAGCTCAGCTTGTGAATGATGCTCAATTTGTGAATGATACTCAATTTGTGAATGGCGCTCAATTTGTGAATGATGCTCAATTTGTGAATGATGCTCAGTTTGTCAATGATACTCAATTTGTGAATGATACTCAATTTGTGAATGATGCTCAATTTGTGAATGATACTCAATTTGTGAATGATACTCAATTTGTGAATGATACTCAATTTGTGAATGGTGCTCAATTTGTGAATGAAGCTCAGTTTGTGAATGGTGATCAATTTGTGAATGATTCCCAATTTGTGAATGATGCTCAGTTTGTGAATGATGCTCAATTAGTGAATGATACTCATTTTTGAATGATACTCAGTTTGTGAATGATGCTCAATTTGTGAATGATACTCATTTTGTGAATGATGCTCAGTTTGTGAATTATGCTCAGTTTGTGAATGATGCTCAATTTGTGAATGAAGCTCAGTTTGTGAATGGTGATCAATTTGTGAATGATTCCCAATTTGTGAATGATGCTCAGTTTGTGAATGATGCTCAATTAGTGAATGATGCTCAATTTGTGAATGAAGCTCAATTTGTGAATGGTGCTCAATTTGTGAATGGTGCTCAATTTGTGAATGATGCTCAGTTTGTGAATGATACTCAATTTGTGAATGATGCTCAATTTGTGAATGATACTCAATTTGTGAATGGTGCTCAGTTTGTGAACGATGCTCAATTAGTGAATGATACTCAATTTGTGAATGATACTCAATTTGTGAATGATACTCAATTTGTGAATGGTGCTCAATTTGTGAATGAAGCTCAGTTTGTGAATGGTGATCAATTTGTGAATGATTCCCAATTTGAGAATGATGCTCAGTTTGTGAATGATGCTCAATTAGTGAATGATACTCATTTTTGAATGATACTCAATTTGTGAATGATGCTCAATTTGTGAATGATACTCAATTTGTGAATGATGCTCAGTTTGTGAATTATGCTCAGTTTGTGAATGATGCTCAATTTGTGAATGAAGCTCAGTTTGTGAATGGTGATCAATTTGTGAATGATTCCCAATTTGTGAATGATGCTCAGTTTGTGAATGATGCTCAATTAGTGAATGATACTCAATTTTTGTATGATACTCAATTTGTGAATGATGCTCAATTTGTGAATGATGCTCAATTTGTGAATGATACTCAATTTGTGAATGATTCCCAATTTGTGAATGATGTTCAGTTTGTGAATGATGCTAAATTAGTGAATGATACTCATTTTTGAATGATACTCAATTTGTGAATGATGCTCAATTTGTGAATGATACTCAATTTGTGAATGATGCTCAATTTGTGAATGATACTCAATTTGTGAATGGCGCTCAATTTGTGAATGATGCTCAATTTGTGAATGATGCTCAGTTTGTGAATGATACTCAATTTGTGAATGATGCTCAATTTGTGAATGATACTTAATTTGTGAATGATACTCAATTTGTGAATGGTGCTCAGTTTGTGAACGATGCTCAATTAGTGAATGATACTCAATTTTTGAATGATACTCAATTTGTGAATGATGCTCAATTTGCGAATGATGCTCAATTTGTGAATGATACTCAATTTGTGAATGGTGTTCAGTTTGTGAATGATGCTCAATTTGTGAATGCTGCTCAATTTGTGAATGAAGCTCAGCTTGTGAATGATGCTCAATTTGTGAATGATACTCAATTTGTGAATGGCGCTCAATTTGTGAATGATGCTCAATTTGTGAATGATGCTCAGTTTGTCAATGATACTCAATTTGTGAATGATACTCAATTTGTGAATGATGCTCAATTTGTGAATGATACTCAATTTGTGAATGATACTCAATTTGTGAATGATACTCAATTTGTGAATGGTGCTCAATTTGTGAATGAAGCTCAGTTTGTGAATGGTGATCAATTTGTGAATGATTCCCAATTTGTGAATGATGCTCAGTTTGTGAATGATGCTCAATTAGTGAATGATACTCATTTTTGAATGATACTCAGTTTGTGAATGATGCTCAATTTGTGAATGATACTCAATTTGTGAATGATGCTCAGTTTTTGAATTATGCTCAGTTTGTGAATGATGCTCAATTTGTGAATGAAGCTCAGTTTGTGAATGGTGATCAATTTGTGAATGATTCCCAATTTGTGAATGATGCTCAGTTTGTGAATGATGCTCAATTAGTGAATGATGCTCAATTTGTGAATGAAGCTCAATTTGTGAATGGTGCTCAATTTGTGAATGGTGCTCAATTTGTGAATGATGCTCAGTTTGTGAATGATACTCAATTTGTGAATGATGCTCAATTTGTGAATGATACTCAATTTGTGAATGATACTCAATTTGTGAATGATACTCAATTTGTGAATGGTGCTCAATTTGTGAATGAAGCTCAGTTTGTGAATGGTGATCAATTTGTGAATGATTCCCAATTTGTGAATGATGCTCAGTTTGTGAATGATGCTCAATTAGTGAATGATACTCATTTTTGAATGATACTCAATTTGTGAATGATGCTCAATTTGTGAATGATACTCAATTTGTGAATGATGCTCAGTTTGTGAATTATGCTCAGTTTGTGAATGATGCTCAATTTGTGAATGAAGCTCAGTTTGTGAATGGTGATCAATTTGTGAATGATTCCCAATTTGTGAATGATGCTCAGTTTGTGAATGATGCTCAATTAGTGAATGATACTCAATTTTTGTATGATACTCAATTTGTGAATGATGCTCAATTTGTGAATGATACTCAATTTGTGAATGGCGCTCAATTTGTGAATGATGCTCAATTTGTGAATGATGCTCAGTTTGTGAATGATACTCAATTTGTGAATGATACTCAATTTGTGAATGATGCTCAATTTGTGAATGATACTCAATTTGTGAATGATACTCAATTTGTGAATGGTGCTCAGTTTGTGAACGATGCTCAATTAGTGAATGATACTCAATTTTTGAATGATACTCAATTTGTGAATGATGCTCAATTTGTGAATGATGCTCAATTAGTGAATGATACTCAATTTTTGTATGATACTCAATTTGTGAATGATGCTCAATTTGTGAATGATACTCAATTTGTGAATGATGCTCAATTTGTGAATGATACTCAATTTGTGAATGGCGCTCAATTTGTGAATGATGCTCAATTTGTGAATGATGCTCAGTTTGTGAATGATACTCAATTTGTGAATGATACTCAATTTGTGAATGATGCTCAATTTGTGAATGATACTCAATTTGTGAATGATACTCAATTTGTGAATGGTGCTCAGTTTGTGAACGATGCTTAATTAGTGAATGATACTCAATTTTTGAATGATACTCAATTTGTGAATGATGCTCAATTTGTGAATGATGCTCAATTTGTGAATGATACTCAATTTGTGAATGGTGCTCAGTTTGTGAACGATGCTCAATTAGTGAATGATACTCAATTTGTGAATGATGCTCAATTTGTGAATGATGCTCAATTTGTGAATGATACTCAATTTGTGAATGGTGCTCAGTTTGTGAATGATGCTCAATTTGTGAATGATGCTAAATTTGTGAATGAAGCTCAGCTTGTGAATGATGCTCAATTTGTGAATGAAGCTCAATTTGTGAATGGTGCTAAATTTGTGAATGGTGCTCAATTTGTGAATGATGCTCAGTTTGTGAATGATACTCAATTTGTGAATGATACTCAATTTGTGAATGATGCTCAATTTGTGAATGATACTCAATTTGTGAATGATACTCAATTTGTGAATGGTGCTCAGTTTGTGAACGATGCTCAATTAGTGAATGATACTCAATTTTTGAATGATACTCAATTTGTGAATGATGCTCAATTTGTGAATGATGCTCAATTTGTGAATGATACTCAATTTGTGAATGAAGCTCAGCTTGTGATAATGCTCAATTTGTGAATGAAGCTCAATTTGTGAATGGTGCTAAATTTGTGAATGGTGCTCAATTTGTGAATGAAGCTCAATTTGTGAATGGTGCTCAATTTGTGAATGAAGCTCAGTTTGTGAATGGTGATCAATTTGTGAATGATTCCCAATTTGTGAATGATGCTCAGTTTGTGAATGATGCTCAATTAGTGAATGATACTCATTTTTGAATGATACTCAATTTGTGAATGATGCTCAATTTGTGAATGATACTCAATTTGTGAATGATGCTCAGTTTGTGAATTATGCTCAATTTGTGAATGATGCTCAATTTGTGAATGAAGCTCAGTTTGTGAATGGTGATCAATTTGTGAATGATTCCCAATTTGTGAATGATGCTCAGTTTGTGAATGATGCTCAATTAGTGAATGATACTCAATTTTTGTATGATACTCAATTTGTGAATGATGCCCAATTTGTGAATGATACTCAATTTGTGAATGATGCTCAATTTGTGAATGATACTCAATTTGTGAATGATACTCAATTTGTGAATGGTGCTCAGTTTGTGAACGATGCTCAATTAGTGAATGATACTCAATTTTTGAATGATACTCAATTTGTGAATGATGCTCAATTTGCGAATGATGCTCAATTTGTGAATGATACTCAATTTGTGAATGGTGTTCAGTTTGTGAATGATGCTCAATTTGTGAATGATGCTCAATTTGTGAATGAAGCTCAGCTTGTGAATGATGCTCAATTTGTGAATGATACTCAATTTGTGAATGGCGCTCAATTTGTGAATGATGCTCAATTTGTGAATGATGCTCAGTTTGTCAATGATACTCAATTTGTGAATGATACTCAATTTGTGAATGGTGTTCAGTTTGTGAATGATGCTCAATTTGTGAATGATGCTCAATTTGTGAATGAAGCTCAGCTTGTGAACGATGCTCAATTAGTGAATGATACTCAATTTTTGAATGAAGCTCAATTTGTGAATGATGCTCAATTTGTGAATGATGCTTAATTCAAGAGTCGTTTGCTCATTTCCCCCAGCAGTGACCATCACCATTGAGCAGCAGCATCTTTGTGGCCCAGGCAGTTCTGTGAGCCCGGCTGACGTGTAGAATCACCACCTAAAGCCAAATTAACAAAGACCCGTAAATGCAGCGGCAAACTTCAATAGAAATTCTCCAATCAGTTGAAAAATGCTGGGCGCCAGTCCAGAGGCGGTCAAGTGTATTCACAGCTTACTCCAGGTGGACATGGCACTGATAAGAACACCCCACTAAGGCCAGTTAAATGCTGATGGTCTTGAAGATGTTGAGGCCGTCCAGCGCGGTGCTGAGCACCAAGCCGGGAAGCTGCGGGTGCCAGTGTCCCTCCTTCATCTCCTGCTGGCCCATATGGATGAACAGCAGCTGCGGCGGCAGACCGGCTGTCGAGACGCCTTCGCAGGCGAGGTCCCACAGCGTCAGCTGGTTGTCCTCGGAGGTGGCCAGGAACACCGAGCTGTCCGTGGGGTGCCACTGCACCGAGGTGATCGGGCCCTTGTGGTAACTGCGGGTGGGGCGGTGTTGCGGTACATGTCGGTAGCCAGGGATAAGCAGCACTACCTGATATTGGGAAGGCACAACCCGATATTGGGGAGGCACTACCTGATGTTGGGGAGGCACAACCTGACATTGGGGAGGCACTACCTGATGTTGGGGAGGCACTACCTGATGTTGGGGAGGCACTACGAGCTACCTGATGTTGGGGAGGCACTACCTGATGTTGGGGAGGCACTACCTGATGTTGGGGAGGCACTACCTGATGTTGGGGAGGCACTACCTGATGTTGGGGAGGCACTACCTGATATTGGGGAGGCACTACCTGATGTTAGGGAGGCACTGCCTGATTCGGGCACCCAGCAGCCAAGCTGCACCCACCTGAGTTCGCAGGCAGGCGGCGCCTCGCTGGCGAAGCGGCGCAGGTCCCAGACGCGCAGAGCGCAGTCGTCGCCGCCGCTGACGATGTACTGGGACTCCAGCCGGTTCCAGGCGATGACGTTCACGTCGCTGCCGTGGCAGTCCGGCCGGGTCAGCATGCAGGCCTTGTCGGGCTTGGCGCGCACGTCGAACACGCGGAGGCTGCGGTCGACGGAGCAGCCGGCCAGCACGCTGGCCTCGGTGGGCGACCACTGCAGGTCCTCCACCGAGCCGCTGTGGCCGGCCAGCGGCCGCGGGTCCACCCGCCAGCCGGCGCCGCCCTCGGCCGGCTGCCAGACGTGGATGGCGCCGGTGCAGTCGCCGCTGGCCAGGCGGCCGGGCACCAGGCGGCTCCAGTCCAGCCCGAAGCCCTCGGCCGAGTGGCCGCGGAAGGCGAACAGCGGCGCGGGCGACTCTGGCCGGCGGGTGAACTCGGTCAGCAGGTGGTGGTCGGCCACGGCGGTCAGGGCCTCGGTCAGGTCGAAGATGTACACAGCGCCCGCCTCAGACCAGGTGGCCGCCAGCGGCCGGCCCGTAACGTCCGAGGCTCGAATCCGGTTGACCGTCCGGTTGTGGCGGAGCTGCGCCACGGACACGTCGCCGCGTCGGTCCGCCCCCTCCTCGTCCGAGTCGTCTTCTGAGTCGGAGTCCTCGCCGTCCTCGCCGTCCTCGCCGTCCTCGCCGGCGCGCCGGCGCCGCATGGGGAACAGGCCGGCGGCGCGCATCACACAGACAGCGTTGCGGCCGGCCTCGGGGGCCTGCGTGCCGCACACCAGGAAGCAGCTCAGCGACCGCTCGGCGTCGTCAAAGTCGAAGGCGGCACCACTGGCTGCGTTCTCCGGGTCGGGCAGCACATCGATGCTCAGGCAGGGCCACTCCACGCTCATCTGGTAGTACAGCTTGTAGGCCGTGCGGTCCATCACCAGCTCCTCGTCCGGCCCGGGCTGCGGGTCGCCGCTGTTCGGCAGGTAGGGCCGCGCCGGCTCCTGCGGCTCCCCCTCTTCTGCCTCCTCGTCCAGCATCTCCTCGTCATCACTGCCCTCTGCATCCTGCTGCTGCTCCGCGTCTCCTTCAGTTGTCATCTGGCAGCAATGTTCAGGAGGTAGATAAGTTGGTCAGGGGATGGTTGAGTTGGTCAGGGGTAGGCTGAGTTTGTCAGAGGGTGGCTGAGTTTGTCAGGGGGTGGCTGAGTTGGGCAAGGGTAGCTGAGTTGGTCAGGGGTGGCTGAGTTTGTCAGGGGGGTAGGCTGAGTTGGTCAGGGGTAGGTTGAGTTTGTCAGGGGGTGGCTGAGTTGGTCAGGGGGTGGCTGAGTTGGTCAGGGGGTGGCTGAGTTGGCCAAGGGATGCCTTGAGTTTCTCAAGGAAGGGCTGAGTTTTTCAGGGGTTCGCTGAGTTGGTCAGGGGTTGGCTGAGTTTGTCAGGGGTGGCTGAGTTTGTCAGGGGGTGGCTGAGTTTTTCAGGGGTTCGCTGAGTTGGTCAGGGGTTGGCTGAGTTTTTCAGGGGGTGGCTGAGTTGGTCAGGGGTAGGCTGAGTTTGTCAGGGGGTGGCTTGAGTTTGTCAGGGGTAGGCTGAGCTTTTCAGGGGTTTGCTGAGTTGGTCAGGGGTTGGCTGAGTTGACTAGGGGATGGCTGAGGCAATTACGCTATATCAGGTGCGAGTTTTGAAGCAAAGAGGCGGAGAAGGTAGTCATATTGGGCACAATGGCAACAGCCTGTAAATATATATATTTTTCAATTTACTGTCAGTTTCAAAATTTGTTATAACTGATTCGCTGAGCGCTGAGCAGACATCCGGTTAGCAACCAGTGAGGTCGTGGAAGACCAGGTTTAATTACAATGCCTACAGCAACAGTCATAATTAAAAAATCACAGCCAAAGTAGTGGTGTTCGCTCTTACCAGATAAAAAGCGGTTGGCATAGAAAATCACAAACAACAAAGGTATTAAAATTGACGCGTGAAGCGAATGGTAAAAATGGAGTGAAGTTACAAAAAAGCGAGCAAGGCGATATTTGTACAGCTGGACACGAAATTATTAATTAAAGCTGGAATGCCATTGGAATCCGCGGACACACGCTCGCAAC
Source organism: Macrostomum lignano (assembly GCA_002269645.1). Taxonomy (NCBI): domain Eukaryota; kingdom Metazoa; phylum Platyhelminthes; family Macrostomidae; genus Macrostomum; species Macrostomum lignano. The sequence goes on from NIVC01002325.1 coordinate 158,245, forward strand.
ATTTTTGCACACACAAAGAAATTTGCTTCATATTCTTGACTTGCTACTCATAAGTAGGCGATATCTCATACAGTAGGCCTATCTTATATCACTGAGGCAGCCCGAATGGCAGCCCGAATGCACACAGCTCAGTTTGCTGACAGCTTCTCATTTTTCATCAGCCACTTCGGAGTAGGGCGGCGGCGGCGGCGGCGGCTCCAGCGGGTCGGCAACAGGCGAGTACGGCGGCGGCTCCAGCGGTCGGGGCTGCGGGATTCGCAGCGACAGCGGCTCGGCCGAGGCCTCCGTGACGGCCGCCAGGCTGAGGCCGCCAGCCCGCCGTTCAGAGAGGAGCCGCCGGTAGAAGCCGAGCAGGCAGACGAGCTGCGCAGTGGACAGCAGCAGCGACAGGCACTCCACGACCGTCTTGGCCACGCCCAGGTAGAACACCGCCAGATAGGCCTGCAGACATGCCAGATTGGTAGGTCACATTTGTTTCAAGCTGCAGATCACACTTGACCCAAACAGCCAAAACCCAAACCCAAACAACTCTTAAGTGACGACTTAAGAGACGTGGCAGATTACACCAGGTTCAAGCGGCAGGTCACACCTGGTTCATGTGACAGATCACATCTGGATTAAGCCGTATGTAACACCTGACTCAAGTAGATCACACCTGCTCAAGCAGATCACACCTGCTCAAGCAGATCACACCTGCTCAAGCAGATCACACCTGCTCAAGCAGATCACACCTGCTCAAGCAGATCACACCTGCTCAAGCAGATCACACCTGCTCAAGCAGATCACACCTGCTCAAGCAGATCACACCTGCTCAAGCAGCAGATCACACCTGCTCAAGCATATCACACCTGGCTCAAGCATATCACACCTGGCTCAAGCAGATCACACCTGGCTCAAGCGGCAGATCACATCAGGTTAAAACGGCAGGTCACAGGCACAAAACGAGTCGCACCTGCTCCCGCATCCGCATGCGAGTTCGCTCGTAAAGGCGCCGATTTTCGGCCAGAGTGGCCGCCTCAGCGGTGGCCGCAGCCGTCGTCACCAGGAGGGCCGCAGCGGCGACCAGTCCGGCCGCCAGGCAGCGCCGGCGCAGCCGGTGGCGGGCGGTGGCGGCGGAGACGGCGAGGCCGCCAGACAGCAGCAGGACGGCGCCGCACCAAAGTCCGGTGCCGCGGATGGCGCAGCCGGAGCGCATGACGATGGCGAGGACCTCCAGCAGGGCCAGCGAGCAGCCGCAGAGCACCGCCAGGGTGCCGAAATTCTTGTGCGCGCTGCGCTGCCTGACGGGGAACTGAGGCTCCTCAAGCATGACGGAACCTCCCTGCGGTGGCATGCACGAAGCGGAAGCAGCTGAATATTTCTGGCATGGAAGTTCATACTCGTAAATGATAAACAAGAAGCCGCTTGAAACCGCACGACAGGTCAAAATCAACAACCATACGGCAGTGCGCATTGGCAAACTGTTTATTTAGCAAAAGTACTGTTCAATTAAAACGGGTAAGCAGCTGGACAGAAGCAAGTCCCGATAAAAACGGTGCCAAGGCTAAGAAGCGCCCAAGACTCGTTTCAAACTCATTCCATCTTGCACAGGTAAGATAGGGAAGAATTGACTCCACACGACGCTAAAAAGTCGCCTAAGAGTCAATTCGAAGCTTTTTTATTGTCTGCGACTCTGGGGTGACCCAAGTGACTCTGGCGCTTCTATAATGACTCTTGGCCCGTAGAGTCGTATCTGAGCCGTACTTGAGAGCCGTCACTTTATGAATTGCAATCACATTTCACATTTTAACAACTCTATTTAGTCTACTAAGGTCATTAGAGAGTTTAGTAATAACAAAACGACTCTTGGACGACTTTTTCGCAACTCTCTTTATGATTCTAAGACTGCATCACTCGTGACTAAAAGTCGTCTCTCTGTGGCACAGCTGTTGGCAAGGACTCTAGCGACTCCTGTCTTTTCGCTTTCAATGGGAGCAGAAAGCTAAGAAAGCGAGATGCAGACAAGCCAAAGAGCATGAATGATGTATAAAAATAGATTGAAACAGCCAAGGATGCGGAGTGAATGGCATTCAAAGCTGCAAAACAGATCAGCATATATTGAGTAAACATCAGCTTAATTTGAATTCGGCATGCAGAGCCAGTAAATATGAATAGCAAAACAATGCAACTATTGACAAGCGGAGTAACAGGGAACATTGGAAGCGGCGACTTGAAATGACAGCTAAAGACAAACAGAAATATTGTGGGAAAAGATTCGATGTAGACAAGGCAGAACTGCCAGAGACTCCGTTTAAAAAGTGCATCCTTGAAGAAGCATGGCGCCAATATCAAGGCTGAAGCAGAGGCAACACAGGGAGCAGTTGCCAAGCTCGCATAAAATTATTCCGAAGTTAAAAAAATTAATAAATTTCTTAGCATGCAGACGATTAAGTGAGGTCTGCGGTCAACCCGAGGACGCTATACCGGCAAAGCATTATGGAGTCGGCCGGACCTTTTCAGCCTCACCAGCGCTCTGTTCGTACGGTGGAGGACAATCCGCGAATTGATAGGCGCTTGAGCCGGCCTGCTGACCCGGATACCCGGCCTGCTGACCCGGATACCCGGCCTGCTGACCCGAATACCCGGCCTGCTGACCCGGATACCCGGCCTGCTGACCCGGATACCCGGCCTGCTGACCCGGATACCCGGCCTGCTGACCCGGATACCCGGCCTGCTGACCCGGATACCCGGCCTGCTGACCCGGATACCCAGCCTGCTGACCCGGATACCCGGCCTGCTGACCCGGATACCCGGCCTGCTGACCCGGATACCCGGCCTGCTGACCCGGATATCCGGGCTGAGCCAAATAGATGACCTGCTGCGGCTGCTGGGAGCTTGCAACAGGCGGCACGCAGCAGCAGGAAGCGCGGCAGGCGAAGGCGGAGTGCACGATGGCCAGCACAAAGTCCAAGGCGCACAGCAGCGCGCAAACGACGCTGATGGCGTAGGCCTTGCGGAAGGCGACATCGACGTCATCGCGGGAGCCGCTGGTCGCGGTGTACTGATCCATCAGGTGCTGATTGAATACCGAAGTGACAGAGCTAGAGACCATGGCGAAGAAAGCCGCAACAGAGGCGATGATGGAGAGCACCAGGCAGGTGATCACGCAGCCCAGGGCGCAGCCGCAGCCATTGCGGGCAGCCGACATTCCGGAGATGCCAGCGGCCATGACAAACGGGCCGGTCCAGAGGCCGGCGGAGGAAACCCGAAAGTAGTAATACCCGCGCCTCTTCATCACAATGCTGAAGCCGTCGGCCAGGCCAAAAATGCCGATGACTAAGAGCAGACCGCCTGTCAGCAGCTGCAGTAAGCCCATGATGCGGTGGCCCCGCAGCACCCAGGGCGGCAGTCGGCTGGCATAGTTTGTGGGGCCGCTCGGGGCAGCCGGTGCCCCAGTCACCACCTGCGGCGTCACGAGAGGCACCGCCTGACTCTGTGGCTGCTGCTGCGGGAGATGGGGCGGAGCATGGATAGACTGGGTTGGCTCGCTACTGTTAGTGCTGACCTGCTGAGTGAATCTGCACTGCCACCTCCCGCCCTCTGGACTCAGTGACTGCCTAAAGTAAAAATCCCAAATAACCTCGCCCACTCTCACTATCTCAAACCTCATATCTCATTGTTGCACTTGATCTCAATCTCAACCGCATAATACATGAGTCATATGAGTCTAATAGAACATGATGCTTGAGAACAGCGAAGTAACAGCTGAAAACAGGATATATTAATTGATAAACAGAAAGCAAAGCAAATTAAGTTAAATTGGGCGCAGCTTAAAAGCAGCTGAGCAAAATGAATGCGAATAAATAATGCGAGAACAGGGCTTCTCGGAAGAGTGGGCGAAATTTTGAATGCAATGTAATACGGTAAGACATAAATAACCTGCTGGAATGCCCCCAAAGCAGCATCCAATTATGCAATAAAACATCAGCTGATGCGAACAGCAGCACCCAATTATGCAATAAAACATCAGCTGATGTAAACAGCAGCATCCAATTATGCAATAAAACATCAGCTGATGCGAACAGCAGCATCCAATTATGCAATAAAGCATCAGCTGATGTAAACAGCAGCATCAAATTATGCAATAAAACATCAGCTGATGTAAACAGCAGCATCCAATTATGCAATAAAACATCAGCTGATGCGAACAGCAGCATCCAATTATGCAATAAAACATCAGCTGATGTAAACAGCAGCATCCAATTATGCAATAAAACATCAGCTGATGTAAACAGCAGCACCCAATTATGCAATAAAACATCAGCTGATGTAAACAGCAGCATCAAATTATGCAATAAAACATCAGCTGATGTAAACAGCAGCACCCAATTATGCAATAAAACATCAGCTGATGTAAACAGCAGCATCAAATTATGCAATAAAACATCTGCTGATGTGAACAGCAGCATCCAATTATGCAATAAAACATCAGCTGATGCGAACAGCAGCATCCAATTATGCAATAAAACAAAACTGCGTATCTCGTAGCTTTGCCCCTTCTATAATACGAGGGCTGTCTCAAAAGTAGTATTACTTTTCAAAATAACTCGTTTTGATGATCGAAGTGACATCATTTCGCACAATTTTATAGCTTTAACTCTTCTCTATATAAAATCTTAACATGTTTTAAAATTCAGACAATTGAAAGAAAAGTTATGAACAAAAATGTAGCAGAAAATGATTTGCAGTAGCAAAAGTACTTTTGATTGAATGCACTTAGACTGGTTCGGCTGCTGTGACAAAGCGATATCTATTTAAAAACTTGAAGAAACATAAAACCAAAATAGTTTCCACTGGGCTTCAGCTTCACTGCTTTTTGTTCCCTCATTTTGCTCACGAATGTGCATTCAAGTGTTGCGGCGGTCACCCCTCAGAAGCCATGGCGGAGAAGGCGGTCAGACAGGTAGCAACGATGGACAGCCCCAGGCAGGTGACCACGCAGCCCAGGGTGCAGCGGCAGGCCTGCCTTGAAGCCATGAATCAGGAGATGCTGGCGCCGATGAAGAACGGACAGGCCCAGATTCCGCTGCCGAACAGGCTGAACTCGCCTCCAGCGTATTTGAGCTTCATCTTCTTGACGGTGTCGATGCTCAGGCCCACCTCGCTGAAGATGATGGTGAGGGCGCCGGTCACCAACTGGATGATGCCCATGTGATGATGCTCCTATTGTTGCCGGACGCCTCCGTGTCTGAGGGCGCCACCATCACAACCCGCGGCGCAGGCTGCTCCTGAAGAAGACAGACGGACGGAACATTGCTGACAGATGGATAATGGTGCTAACCGAGGTGGAATGAAATATGGATGCGTGCTAGCTATGGGGCTACTGATAGTAGGCTATTGCAGCTGTGCTAGCTATGGGGCTACTGATAGTAAGCTATTGCAGCTGTGCTAGCTATTGGGCTACTGATAGTAGGCTATTGCAGCTGTGCTAGCTATGGGGCTACTGATAGTAGGCTATTGCAGCTGTGCTAGCTATTGGGCTACTGATAGTAGGCTATTGCAGCTGTGCTAGCTATTGGGCTACTGATAGTAGGCTATTTCAGCTGTGCTAGCTATTGGGCTACTGATAGTAGGCTATTGCAGCTGTGCTAGCTATGGGGCTACTGATAGTAGGCTATTGCAGCTGTGCTAACTATGGGGCTACTGATAGTAGGCTATTGCAGCTGTGCTAGCTATTGGGCTACTGATAGTAGGCTATTGCAGCTGTGCTAACTATTGGGCTACTGATAGTAGGCTATTGCAGCTGTGCTAGCTATGGGGCTACTGATAGTAGGCTATTGCAGCTGTGCTAGCTATGGGGCTACTGATAGTAGGCTATTTCAGCTGTGCTAGCTATTGGGCTACTGATAGTAGGCTATTGCAGGTTCAGAATAAAAAAGTCCTCTGAACCAAACTGTTTAGAATCTTCCATAGAAAAATCTATATTTCTGAGTTATTGAACTTTTAAGCTGGCGAGTCATCACAAACAGTTAAGAGAGCCTGAGATTTTCAATTTTGCGGTTACACATTCAGTTGCGAGGCCAGACGAATGTTATAGTTTGCTAATCAAAGCTAAAAAAGACTGAAAAGTTTTGCTGAAACAGTGTCTGATAGATATACAGCTTAATTATAGGCTTGCCAAAGGCATGTGGAATAAAAGTGCATGGGCAGAGCGAATTTTAAGTCGGGATTCAATAATTATTTAATAAATTTTTGCAATAAAAAATTCCGCAGTTTCCGGGCATATCGGATCGAAGGAGCAGAAAAAATATGTAAAAATTTGGTGGCAAATTTGTTCATGGACTAAAGCCGGAACATAAAACATCTTTGTGTGCAAGTTGGGCGAAAAATGCTGCCACTAAGGCCACAAGATACATGCCCGACCTGCAGCAGAAAAACTGGCGATAGGTAAAACAACGTGTAGAAAAAGTTTCACATCACAGCTGCAAGTCCAAAACAGGATGGCGCTTCAGAGCTTCACTTCCGAGCAGCTTCTGCCATGCTGGCCTCGTACGATGGCGGCGCATCCGGGATCCGGCCGCCCGTGGAGCTGCCCTGCGGACCCGGATATCCGCCCTGAGGACCCGGATATCCAGCCTGAGGACCCGGAAATCCGCCCTGAGGACCTGAATATCCAGCCTGAGGCCCCGGATATCCAGCCTGAGGACCCGGATATCCAGCCTGAGGACCCGGATATCCAGCCTGAGGACCCGGATATCCAGCCTGAGGACCCGGATATCCAGCCTGAGGACCCGGATATCCAGCCCGAGGACCCGGATATCCGCCTTGAGGACCCGAATATCCAGCCTGAGGACCCGGATACCCAGTCTGAGGACCCGGATACCCGGCCTGCGGACCCGGATACCCAGTCTGAGGACCCGGATATCCAGCCTGTTGACCCGGATACCCGGCCTGTGGACCTGAATACCCGGCCTGCGGGCCAGAGGAACTTCCAGGCTGGTTGGTGACCACATGCTGCTGATGCTGCCGCTGCTGTGTCTCGCTGCTTACAGCCGATGGCACACAGCAGCAGGAGGCACAGCAGGCGAAGGCGGAGTGCACGCTGGCCACCGCCAGCTCGATGCCGCAGAGCAGCGCGCACACGATGCCGGTGCTGTAGACGACGTGGTAGGCGGTGAAGTCGCTGCCGCTGCCAGCATTCTCATACAGGGTGCGGTTCTGCGCGACCGCAAACGCCTCCGTGATGATGGCAGAGAAGGCGGAGACGGCGGCGAGGATGGACAGCACGAGGCAGGTGACCACGCAGCCCAGGGGGCAGCAGCAGCCTGGGCGGGAGGCGATGATGCCGGAGATGCCGGCGGCTATGAAGAACGGGCCGGCCCTGACGCCGCTGCCAAGCTGGCTCAGCTCGCTCTCGGCGCCGCTGTCTTTGTCCACCATCTTCTTGTCGGTGCCGATGACCAGACCGGCGATGCTGACGCCCATGGCGAAGATACCGACCAGCACCTGAATGATGCCCATGATGCGGAGGCCGCGCAGCACCCGAGCCGACACGCGGTCCAGGTAGTTGCCGGGGGTCGCCACCCGCGTGCCCGGCTGTTGAAGCTGATGTGACTGCTGCATGAAGCGAAGAATTGGTTAAATACTAGCATTCCCTGATCTCGCGGACTGAGAGGGTGCTGGCGTGATGGGGCTGAGAGGGTGCTGGTGTGATGGGGCTGAGAGGGTGCTGGCGTGATGGGACTGAGAGGGTGCTGGTGTGATGGGGCTGAGAGGGTGCTGGCGTGATGGGGCTGAGAGGGTGCTGGCGTGATGGGGCTGAGGATGCTGTTTCATAGATCTGGGGGCTACAAACTCAGGTTAAATATTTAAAACGAAGATTTAAATAAGGTAACCAGTCAAATAGGGTCATGACGACAAAGTTTTACAGGATGCTTTGAGAGTAAGTAGAAGTTTTGAATTTTCATTTTTTATTTAAAAAATAGTTTTTAATAGTAGTATGAAAGATGCAGCGCACGCTATAAAATATCACGCATTCATGCAGCCCGCATCATGCCGGTCAACTTCAGCTGAGGCCGGTCATAAAAGTCCATTAAAGTACAATCTCCGCAGCTAAAGTGAATGAGGACCGAAGTCGCATGAGATGACACGCTTGATTTAGTTCAACACGAAAAGCATGATTTCAGCTGTCAATAGGAGGTCGTACACAGCGTCTGCAGAAAGAGAACTTACAGAAATAAACAGAATGAAAAATATTGCAACAAGAAGTTCGCGCCATATTCGGCAATTAGAGTGCGTCTGGACCCACTGAATCTTGCTGACGGCTTAGAATTTGGATCAGCTTTCAAGTGGGAGGTGTCTTTTAAACAACCGTCTGATCCAATGTACGCGCCTTGATAGCAGTTTCAAAATTTCACCGCGTGACCTTCAATGCTGGATTCATAGGGCGGCGGAGCTGTGCTGCTGCCGGCCTGCGGACCCGGATACCCGGCCTGCGGACCCGGATACCCGGCCTGCGGACCCGGATACCCGGCCTGCTGACCCGGATACCCAGCCTGCTGACCCGTATACCCGGCCTGCGGACCCGGATACCCAGCCTGCGGACCCGGATACCCGGTCTGCTGGACAGGATACCCGGGTGGCGGTGGGTGGCCTGACTGAGGAGCAAAGATGACCTGCTGGCCAGGGTAGACTACGACCTGGCCAGGGTAGGGCCCTGCATGCTCCGTGACGTAGGCGCGCTGGCCGGTCATGAAAACCTGCTGGTGCGGCTGCTGCTGGTTGCTCACAGCTGATGGCACGCAGCAGCAGGAGGCGCGGCAGGCGAAAGCGGAGTGCACGATGGCCAGCACGAACTCGAAGGCGCACAGCAGCACACAGGCGATGCCGGTACCGTACACGGCCCGAAAGACGTCTTCAGAGCTGCTACTTGAGTACGACTTGGAGTACTCGTACATTCTGCGGTTCTCAGCAGCCACAATGGCCTCGGTGACCATGGCGGAGAAGGCCAAGACCGAGGCGATGATGGAGAACACCAGGCAGGTGACCACGCAGCCCAGGGTGCAGCCGCCACCGGGACGACCTGCCGAGAGCCCGGAGATGCCGGCAGCGATGAAGAACGGGCCGGACCAGACGCCGCCGCCGACCAGGCTGAACTGAGTCGACAGGCCGTACCGAGTGATGATTTTCTCGCCAGAGCCGACGGCCAGGCCCGCAATGTTGATGATGATGACGAGAGCGCCAGTCAGCAGCTGCAGGAAGCCCATGATGCGGTGGGCCCGCAGTACCGAAGGCGGCACGCGGCTCGCGTAGCTGCCAGGGGCCGCGGCAGAGGGTGGCGCCACCACCTGCGGCACTGGTGACACCCCGGGGCCAGGCTGTTGCTGTGGCTGCTGCATCAAAAGCAAGATTCACATTTCTATTTCAATCTTTTCGAACCCTAAAACTGAAGTGGAAAAGGGAATGCGTCCATCCCCAGTCAGCAAGACGGCCGCCAGAAGTGCATGGCGCATCTGAGGACTTTGGGTGGGACTTGTGCAGCACTGAGACTACTGGGGCCCACAGGACAGCACTGAGACTACTGGGGCTCACAGGACAGCACTGAGACTACTGGGGCCCACAGGACAGCACTGAGACTACTGGGGCTCACAGGACAGCACTGAGACTACTGGGGCCCACAGGACAGCACTGAGACTACTGGGGCCCACAGGACAGCACTGAGACTACTGGGGCTCACAGGACAGCACTGAGACTACTGGGGCTCACAGGACAGCACTGAGACTACTGGGGCCCACAGGACAGCACTGAGACTACTGGGGCCCACAGGACAGCACTGAGACTACTGGGGCCCACAGGACAGCACTGAGACTACTGGGGCCCACAGGACAGCACTGAGACTACTGGAGCTCACAGGACAGCACTGAGACTGCTGGGGCCCACAAGACAGCACTGAGACTACTGGGGCCCACAGGACAGCACTAAGACTACTGGGGCCCACAGGACAGCACTGAGACTACTGGGGCTCACAGGACAGCACTGAGACTACTGGGGCTCACAGGACAGCACTGAGACTACTGGGGCTCACAGGATAGCACTGAGACTGCTAAGGCTCACAGGACAGCACTGAGACTACTGGGGCTCACAGGACAGCACTGAGACTACTGGGGCTCACAGGACAGCACTGAGACTACTGGGACTCACAGGACAGCACTGAGACTACTGGGGCTCAAAGGACAGCACTGAGACTACTGGGGCTCACAGGACAGCACTGAGACTACTGGGGCTCACAGGACAGCACTGAGACTACTGGGGCTCACAGGACAGCACTGAGACTACTGGGGCTCACAGGACAGCACTGAGACTACTGGGGCTCACAGGACAGCACTGAGACTACTGGGGCCCACAGGACAGCACTGAGACTACTGGGGCTCACAGGACAGCACTGAGACTACTGGGGCTCACAGGACAGCACTGAGACTACTGGGGCTCACAGGACAGCACTGAGACTACTGGGGCTCACAGGACAGCACTGAGACTACTGGGGCTCACAGGACAGCACTGAGACTACTGGGGCTCACAGGACAGCACTGAGACTACTGGGGCTCACAGAACAGCACTGAGACTACTGGGTAGCAGAGATTTATAGGAAATGAGAGCCTGTTGGTAAGATAGTGTAACTTAAATGAAATGATGGCACTAAAAATTGACTCTAAGCAAATGAAACATCAGACAATATAAGCAGTGAATAGGTGAATAGCATGTATTGTTACTTCATAATTAAATCTAACAAAATTCAAGTATATGTGCCACAAGATTAAAAAAAATGGTGTACCAAATGTACACCAGCTGTCACAAGTGTTTACCAGAAATTTCTAGCATAAATGACATGATCTTAAGTGTAGAACACAGGCTGCTATTAGCTTGGGATGCAACAATCATGCACACCTACACCTCAAGTCATCTGCATATCCCTGCTATCACTTCCCATGTAGCTGCTATTTTAGCCAAGGCTTACAAATCAGCCAAGTATACTGATTACTAACCTAGGCAACTACCACAGCTCCCAACTGGTCAGTATAGACTCTAGGTACCTTTGGTCCCCATGCCCTAGAGCTTATTATTGCTCTTATGGCTTGAATCTAGGCCCATTCTAGCAAGCAGAGGTCACAAAGGCACTTTTTACTAGTAAATTGGGATAGCCCCTTTTATAGCTTTTATAATATTATAGCTTTTATAATATTAAGATGACCTTTATCAATCTCCATTTTTAATTCTTTGTTTACTTTTTACTTAATATATTTTTACAATTTAAATGGAATAATGAATATATATTTTTGCTATATTTTATGTTCATTAAAATAATAATGACTTATGTTATACTGGTATGTATACTTGTAGCATGCCATAGTTTAGAAAGTGACATACGCTAAGATTTTCTAGTATACAATAGAGATACTTATTTTTTTCAGTATATATCAATGTATATTCTGATATATATGCTGCATATGATACATATGTATAGGTTATATGATGTGCCTTAAAATATATTATGCAAATACAAAAAAGCATTTAACTTTGGGTATATATACCCTACATTCTGGATCATGTAATATATATCCAAAAATTGGCCTAGCATGCCAAAAGTTAGATGTACACAATTGGCATACATTACTCTTAAGAAAGTAGTATATATGCATACCTGGCATGCACTTTCTAAAATCACATGGGAGTTAGTATTAAGTTAAGTTAAAAGAACAATGAAAAATTCATTTTTAAGTATAAATTTTAAGCTTTCTGGTTTTAAATCATTCAAACTATAGCATTTTACATTGAAATTAGTATAAGCATAAATGAAAAAAAAATTGATGAAATTATGAGCCAAAAAGGGTCCTTTATGCAACACAGAAAGGTCATTCATTGTTGCATACAAAAAAGGTATTAATTGTCATAATACTATATTGGCCTAGATTTGAGAGTGTAGATGTGCACTCAATTTTTTTGGTATGCATTTGAAATTATTCAATTTTTATTTGGGCATGCACTTAGCATGATCCAGACTGTGGATGACATAGGCAGGCCCCCTAGTAAAAACATTTTTAGTCCAAAAAATGTTTGACTAATAATAGGGTTAGACTACTAGGCCTTAGCTAAATAATATCAAGCTTGTTTGAAAAATATTAATGCTGGTTAAATAAGCATTGCCTTAAAAACAAGCTAGGCCCTAGCATAGGCTCATTCTAGATAAGATAGATATATTTAGAAAATAGAAAAAAGTCAATATTTTTGCTTGCCATTCATTGCCTTATTAGCCATTTTTTGCCAATGGCAAATTTTTTAAATTTGTAATATACAATCTAAGAATAAATGAATGGGAAAATGTTAAATTAGTATGTTATCAATTGGCAAAAAGTCATTTTTGTAAAAATTCAGACATTTTTCTAAGCAAAAGACATCATTAAGTTTGTGTACTTTTAAAAACAAATAGAAAGCTTTGGAAGGTTGAAACAAACTATAGATAAAATTATAGTACTTGAATAATCAGATAAAAACATTAGTGACTATATAATCTATTATATTTTTAATACATTAGTACCTCAAAGTTATTGAATTGACAGTAAAAAATATGGGCTATCCTGTAGTTTCGCACGTTTAATTATTTCCGGAATTATTTCGCCCTCTATTCAAGGGTGGTGGGGGTGGGGGTTGGAATTAAACGTGCGAAACTACAGGATAGCCAAAATATGTTATGACCATTTAATAAGATTAGGCCATACAGAATTGGCCATAGTCTGGATCATGGCCTATACGCCAAATTAATTTGGCGTACAGTCACCCCTTGCTAACCCTATTGGCGTACATTAGCGTACAACCAAAAAATTGGGCTCTACCTATTGGCGTGAGTGGCATACACGCTGTTGCTGTTGCAACTTGCAATGTAATGTGTACACATAAACATCGTTTTTTTAGGAATTTGCACCATAATTTAAAAAATGGAATTTTTGTTAGAAATACATTTACTTTAACAAAATATATTCCCATCTATTGTTCTATTGAATAATTTTAATATTCTAATAAACCTGCTGCTAGAGGCATAATATATATTTTACTTGCTTGCAGTATAACAGGGATATATATAACATAGGTGTAACTGTATTTAAATTGCGATATGCTCCATTTTTCGTTAACTTATATTTTTCGTTTCGTTAATTTTTCATTGAATAGTTTTGAAGTAGGAAATTTGTACCTGTAAAAGTGGCGTACAGTTAGGGAAGGAAGAAAAAATTTGGCGTACATTGGCGTACAAACTGTGGATCCATCAAGTTTTAGTTTGGCATACACCCTGCCATGATCAGGACTATGGAGAATTGGCTATGCTTCTTTAGATTTAAAAATATAAATAGGCCATAGCAGAAAAGAGCAAAAGGACAAACTCAAACTCAAAAAATTGACTGGCTTCAATGCCTAGGGGCCTATCAATATAAATAAATAGAAATAGTTCTATCGCCATGACATACTATAGGCCTAGGACAGGTAGCTAATTCTATCAAAGGCTACAAAGCCCACCTACACTAGGCCTAGTGACCTACGACCTATCCTATACATCAGACAGTCTGAGACAGAACAGCACATACAATATAGGCCTATTCATTGACATTAGATTAAATAATTTCTAGCATGACCTCAGCACAAAGAGTTCAGCATAGGTCGGTCAGTCGGAGGTCCATTAAAAACTTTAGACGTAAGAATGAAGAAGTAGTAGTAGACTAGTAGTTAGTTTGGCTCAGGCAGGAAGCCTGTTTGGCCAGTATATGTCAATGTTTAATAAAAATTCAAGAGTAGGCCTAGAAAGAAATATTCATGCATAAGTATGTGAGGGCCCCGCCGCGGTTTCGGTTTCCCAATAGTTTTATGTATTCAGACAGTACATTCAAAACGATCGTGTGTAACTTAACAAAATTGACCTGCTTCAACCATCTTTAAGCATATATTTACGCAATTGTTGGGCGTCGAATGAGCTTTAATTCAATGTACTGAAGTAAAAATCTTTTGAAGATACATTGATTCAAAAATTGCTTAGCAACACTCTGATTAGACATCGCTTTACCGTTGACTTAAAGTTTTTTCAACCGTAGCAGCAGCCTAAAAGCAGATGCTGGATTAAAAAATGCCTCGATTAACTTTTTACGCATGTCTCAGCTTTTAAATGACACCTCAGCCACCGCAAAAAAACGGCTCCGAATCCGGAATTTTCGACACTAAACAATGGCTTAGCGCAAACTCACATTCGGAAATTTTACTTATTTTTTATCAATATTTGTTGAGCTGCTGTGTCCTTGTTTTTCATCAGAATCTCGTCAAATTCTAGTCATGTCTATATTCGCATGTCTTAGCTTTAAATAACACCTCAGTCACCGCAAAATACGGCTCTGATACAGTGATACTGAGATATTCGACACTAAACATTGCTTTGCGCATGAAACTCACATTCGGAAATTTTACTCATTTTTATGATGTTTGATGCTATGATCTTATCAATATTTGAAGCCCACACTCTCAACCTCTTTCAGTGCTTACAGGGGTCTCCATATCCCATTATGGGATGCTGTGAGGTTCAAATTGTTACACGGACGGATCCATCAAAGACAGCTACAACGCCAGCTTTCGGAGTCCAGCACAGCACACTGGCGGACTCTCCACCGTCTTCTAGAAAGAAGTCCTTATTATATCAGCTCCTGCGCCGCAGAGCTGAATGCCAAGGGTATGAGAGGAGAGACTATCGTCATCCATTCTGACAGCCAAGCGGCTTTAGGCGGCCTTTGCCACACCACTAAGAACTCTCGGAAAGTCGCTGCGCTCGGGCAGCTCAACCTATATGGCCAGTAGCAATAATACTGTCATCCGAAGTGGATCCCATAGTACGCATGCAGGGTTTCCGGGGAACGAGCTGGCAGACACCCTCGCCAAAAATTTCGGCTTTGGCTCTTTCCTTGGCCCTGAGCCCATGGCCCATATCCCTTCTACGGTCATCAATCGTCAGATCGTCAGCAATCACACACTGCGGTTCAGTCCTTCCTAACCAAAGCGGAAGGATATTCGCACCCTTGTTATGACTTTTACGGGCCATAGTTGCTACCTCGACAGGTACTGCTTCCTCCGAGGCGACCTCGAGAGTAAACTTTGCCCTTTTTTGATTACGGCAACGAAGATGCTCAGCAACATTGTCTGCCACTGCTCTTTCTTTTACCTTTCATTTACCAGAGACCGGATATGCTACCTATGGATAGGCTTAGGCTAGGGATCGGCAAACATTTTACCTAAAGGGCCAGATAAGTAACCTAACGCATGACTGCGGGCCAGAGGAGGGCAGAGAGGAGAAAAAAGAGGCGAGAGAAGAGAGACGAAATAGGAGAAGAGAAGAGACGAGAATAAAATAGAAGAGAAGAGAGGACAGAAGAGGAGATGAGAGGAAAGGAGAGGAGAGAAGAGGAGAAGAGAAGAGAGGAGATGAGAGGAGAGGAGAGGAGAGGAGAGGAGAGGAGAGGAGATGAGAGGAGAGAAGAGGAGAGGAGAGGAGAGGAGAGGAGAGGAGAGGAGAGGAGAGGAGATGAGAGGAAAGGAGAGGAGAGGAGAGGAGAGGAGAAGAGAGGAGAGGAGGGGAGACGAGAGAAGAGAAGAGAGGGGAGAGGAGAGCTGAGAAGGCACAAACCTTCAGCGGACCGGAT
This sequence comes from Macrostomum lignano, assembly GCA_002269645.1. NCBI lineage: Eukaryota > Metazoa > Platyhelminthes > Macrostomidae > Macrostomum > Macrostomum lignano. The sequence goes on from NIVC01002325.1 coordinate 173,946, forward strand.
TGCTATAGTGTATAGTCTCAAAGGCCATCACAAAACTGCAATCGCCAATTCTCAAAGCCCGGCTCTGCCATCACAAAACTGCAATCGCCAATTCTCAAAGCCCGGCTCTGCCATCACAAAACTGCAATCGCCAATTCTCAAAGCCCGGCTCTGCCATCACAAAACTGCAATCGCCAATTCTCAAAGCACGGCTCTGCCATCACAAAACTGCAATCGTCAATTCTCAAAGCCCGGCTCTGCCATCACAAAACTGCAATCGCCAATTCTCAAAGCCCGGCTCTGCCATCACAAAACTGCAATCGCCAATTCTCTCAGCTGCCAACAGCGATTTGTGAGCTAGACGGCAATAGCATTTGCTGGAGTATTTACTGCATAAAATGGCAAATATTCCAGCAGCTGAAAGGCAAAGCATTGCGCCGCATCATACGCTGGCAAAGGAAAGCAGATTAATCTGGGCCGTCATGGAGTGACAGCAAATAAGCAGAAAAGTTAAAGGAATAATCATAAACGATGCGCACTGCAACATCCTGCAGCTAATAAATAAAGCTTAAGATCAACATTTATGGCGAAAACCAACGCGTTTCAACCCACTAGGGCCGTCGTCAGGGTATATTTTATCATTGAACGAAACACTCAATATAAATAAGCAAACGATTGTACTATCTCAAGTGTCATTTGAAAACGGAAAATTAAGCGAGCAACTTGAATATGACTTTAACCTGAACTTGCCATGGCTTTAGCCAGTTACCTGAACTAAATAAACTTAGTTCAGCAACACAACCGATTGCTTTTAAAATATTATTGCTGGTGATAAGAGGTTGAAGAAACCTCGGAATACGGTCCAATTTTCTTGGTTCAGCTGCCAAAGGAGATTCAAATTTCAAAAATGCAGTCTTGGAGCCCGTCGGCCTCTCCGGCATCTCCGCGATAGAGGAGCCGGCCTCAGCCATTCTGGACGGGGCTGGAATGATTGGGTAATGTTTGATAGCACTCTGCCTGGCACTCTGCCTGGCACTCCGTCTAGCACACCGCCTGGCACTCTGTCTAGCACACTGCCTGGCACTCTGTCTAGCACACTGTCTGGCACTCTGTTTAGCACACTATCGAACACACTACCTGGCACTCTGTCTAGCACAGGCCTGGTACTCTGTCTAGCACACTGCCTAACACACTACCTGGCACTCTGTCTAGCACACTGCCTGGCACTTTGTCTAGCACTCTGCCTGGCACTCGTTCTAGCACACTGTCTAACACACTACCTGGCACTCTGTTGGGGACTCTATCTAGTTATCTGCACAGCACTTATCTAGCACTCTGTCTTGTAGGCCCCCTTATCTTGCCCTCTGCCTAGCACTATCCACCCTTCTATCTACCCCTCAATCTACCCCTATCTAGCCCTTTATACACCCCCTATCTAGCTCCTTATCTAGCCTTCTATCTACCCCTCTATTTTACCCTCTATCTAGCTCTCTACCGGGTCGTCTATCTACCATTCTGACTACTCGTACCTAGCACTGACGATTCTGACGGACAGGTAAAATTGCTGAAGCAGCATCGCGTGGCACTGCTAGAGTGTCGGGTAGAAGCCTAGAAGGTTATAATATATTACCACATTAATACCAAACTCAACTTTAGCCATTCGAAAATGTTGAAACTTTTATTTTATATTTAAATCATATAAAAACAAAAAAGCCGCTAAACGGTAAAATCGGAAAAAGCGTCACACCGGCTGCAGCAGGCCCACAGAGTCTGCCGGGGGGGTGAGAACTATTGAAATCTCTGAGTCTATTGAAAGACTTCAGGCTCCATGAGGGAATTTAGAATCTGTAAACAGGACTTCACGATCTTAGCATCTATTATGGAACTTAGGGATCTATAATGGAACTTGGGGATCTATAATGGAACTTAGGGATCTATTATGGAACTTGGGGATCTATAATGGAACTTGGGGATCTATTATGGAACTTGGGGATCTATAATGGAACTTAGGGATCTATAATGGAACTTGGGGATCTATAATGGAACTTAGGGATCTATTATGGAACTTGGGGATCTATAATGGAACTTAGGGATCTATTATGGAACTTGGGGATCTATTATGGAACTTGGGGATCTATAATGGAACTTGGGGATCTATTATGGAACTCGGGGATCTACTCGTATTATCGAACTTGGGGATCTATTATGGAACTTGGGATCTATTATGGAACTTAGGGATCTATTATGGAACTTCGGGATCTGTCATGGAACTTGGGGATCTATTATGGAACTTCGGGATCTGTCATGGAACTTGGGGATCTATTATGGAACTTCGGGATCTGTCATGGAACTTGGGGATCTATTATGGAACTTCGGGATCTGTCATGGAACTTGGGGATCTATTATGGAACTTGGGGATCTATTATGGAACTTCGGGATCTATTATGGAACTTCGGGATCTGTCATGGAACTTGGGGATCTATTATGGAACTTCGGGATCTGTCATGGAACTTGGGGATCTATTATGGAACTTCGGGATCTGTCATGGAACTTGGGGATCTATTATGGAACTTCGGGATCTGTCATGGAACTTGGGGATCTATTATGGAACTTCGGGATCTGTCATGGAACTTGGGGATCTATTATGGAACTTCGGGATCTGTCATGGAACTTGGGGATCTATTATGGAACTTGGGGATCTGTCATGGAACTCGGGGATCTATTATGGAACTTGGGGATCTATTATGGAACTTGGGGATCTATTATGGAACTTGGGGATCTATTATGGAACTTCGGGATCTGTCATGGAACTTGGGATCTATTATGGAACTCGGGATCTATTATGGAACTTGGGGATCTATTATGGAACTTGGGGATCTATTATGGAACTTGGGGATCTATCATGGAACTCGGGATCTATTATCGAACTTGGGGATCTATTATGGAACTTGGGGATCTATTATGGAACTTGGGGATCTATTATGGAACTTCGGGATCTGTCATGGAACTTGGGGATCTATTATGGAACTTCGGGATCTGTCATGGAACTTGGGGATCTATTATGGAACTTCGGGATCTGTCATGGAACTTGGGGATCTATTATGGAACTTCGGGATCTGTCATGGAACTTGGGGATCTATTATGGAACTTGGGGATCTGTCATGGAACTCGGGGATCTATTATGGAACTTGGGGATCTATTATGGAACTTGGGGATCTATTATGGAACTTGGGGATCTATTATGGAACTTCGGGATCTGTCATGGAACTTGGGATCTATTATGGAACTCGGGGATCTATTATGGAACTTGGGGATCTATTATGGAACTTGGGGATCTATTATGGAACTTGGGGATCTATCATGGAACTCGGGGATCTATTATCGAACTTGGGGATCTATTATGGAACTTGGGGATCTATTATGGAACTTGGGGATCTATTATGGAACTTCGGGATCTGTCATGGAACTTGGGGATCTATTATGGAACTTCGGGATCTGTCATGGAACTTGGGGATCTATTATGGAACTTGGGGATCTATTATGGAACTTGGGGATCTATTATGGAACTTCGGGATCTGTCATGGAACTTGGGGATCTATTATGGAACTTGGGGATCTGTTATGGAACTTGGGGATCTATTATGGAACTTGGGATCTGTCATGGAACTTGGGGATCTATTATGGAACTTGGGGATCTATTATGGAACTTGGAGATCTATTATGGAACTTGGGGATCTATTATGGAACTTGGGGATTTATTATGGAACTTGGGGATCTATCATGGAACTTGGGGATCTATCATAGACTTTTGGGTCTATTAAGAGACTTTTGGATTGGAAAGCAGTGAAAAAACCTGACTGACTGAGGGCTGATTTCCCCTAGCATAGCGGGAATCGGTTGCAAGTTTCTTAGCAAGCGCGAAATTTCTTAGTGAGCCGCAGTAACTGCAGAAACAGGTAAAAATGAGCACCGAAGCTGGTTTGAAGATGCAGACACTGCATGCGCACAGCTACTATATTTCAAGTGAAGAGAAATATACCAGAGCTGGAGTCGCCACGGTCGTGTCTCATTCGCACGGCTAAAAATGTGCAGATTCAGCAGCCCGGCTCAGTTCGGCGGCTTGCCGTCATCTCCGGCCAGCAGCCCCCGGCGCTCCTCGGCCTCGCCAGCCAGCTGGCCGCTGAAGAGCCGCAGAAACTCGGAGCCGCAGGCGAAGTGCAGCAAGAGGAAAATGGCAAATATGAGGCTCTGCAGGGGGTGCGGACAGAACTCGATTCACAATTTAGCTCTGGCCAGTGACCTCAAGTGAACCCTGCCTCCATGCCAGCCTAGCGGTTACAGTGTCGGACTCCCGACTTGAAGGTGAGGGGTTCGATTCCCGATCCCACTGGAACAGAGTGTGTCCATGAGCAAGACACTTAAGTCTGCATTGCTTCAGTTCACTCAGCTGTAAAATGGGTGCCAGCATTAGCTGGGGTAATTGAGGGTGTGTGGCGCCCCCCCCCCCCTGATGTGCGAGGATCCCAAAAATCCCTGGGTCGAATTGAACCTGGGTACTCCAGATTCAGACGCATTAACTACTGCTCTGCTCTATTCGATCTACTTGTGCTGTCTGAGTTGCTGGGCGGCGGCAACATCAAGGCAAATTACCATGAAAAAAGCAGAAAGCAGCAGAAACAGGCCGCATCCAAAAGAGAGCGCAGCAGGGACCTCGCTTAAGTCTCCCCGGCCGACAACGCCAGGTAGGCAGACTCCGATAGCCGGCAGGTTGAGCAGCAGGCCGCAGACCCAGTAAGCCGGGGATGGAGCTGCGCTGCTTCAAAACTCGCCACGCAGCCGCGATGCCCAAGGCCGAAGTCACCGCGATGACGGGGCTGCTCCAGTAGACGGCCGGAACGCCAGAGCCGTCAGTCGCGCACCAGATGCACGCGGCGAACAGGACCCAAGCCACGATAAACTGCTGCCCGTACCAAAACATGCTTCTTATCATGTAGGTCCTGGTGGCCACCATCTCTGCAACTGAGAAGTAGCGAGGGAAAGATGAAAGCTACAGCCACTCACTCACTCACTCACTCTCTCACTCACTCGCTCACTCACTCACTCACTCACTCACTCACTCTCTCACTCACTCACTCTCTCACTCACTCGCTCGCTCACTCACTCACTCTCTCACTCACTCACTCACTCTCTCACTCACTCACTCGCTCACTCACTTACTCACTCACTTACTTACTCACCCACTTACTCACTCACTCACTCACTCACTCACTCACTTACTCACTCACTCACTTACTCACTCACTCACTCTCTCACTCACTCACTCACTCTCTCACTCACTCGCTCACTCACTTACTCACTCACTCGCTCACTCACTCACTCACTCACTCACTCACTCACTCTCTCACTCACTCACTCACTCTCTCACTCACTCGCTCGCTCACTCACTCACTCACTTACTCACTCACTTACTTACTCACCCACTTACTCACTCACTCATTCACTCACTTACTCACTCACTCACTCTCTCACTCACTCACTCACTCACTCACTTACTCACTCACTCACTCATTCACTCACTTACTCACATTGATCGGGTTTGATTTTAATCTGTTTAACACTGTTTTGAGAGAAACGATTGTTCTCGCTTATACTGTATGCCATGGTTTTGCATTCGCATGTTTTGATTGGTTTCTCTAAAATCAAATTCTTAATGTCAATCGTTTTTTGATATGCCATCTGTTTGCAGACGTTATTTCAGTGAAGTTATTCGTGAAGGATATACGAGCACTGTGGAAAAGATTAATAGCGCGCCCAGACTCTCAAATTGGTTGCTCCATAGACCCCCTTTTGGAGCATAGACAATAAAAAGCAAGTCTTCAACAGCTTGATTCTCCCAACAAGGAATAAATTGCTTGCTAATAGGCTCAGTTAGTTTGGTATGTCTATTTATAGCAATCAGATGTGTTACAAACACGTGGTATGTCTATTTATAGCAATCAGATGTGTTACAAACACGTGTATGTCTATTTATAGCAATCAGATGTGTTACAAACACGGCCGGTCGGCGGTCGCCCGATCCCACAGACGCAGGTGTCATCTTTAGTAAGTAGAAAAAACATTTTAGTATATTGGATAACCTAGATAGGTTTAAATAAACTGTAGACGGGTTTCGTGTTAAATCAATGAAGAAGAGTCACGCCGTGGTTTGCCTTCGCTTTGCTTCTTTTATTGCTTGAGTTGTCTTGAGTGTAGAAGAGGGTAAGCGAGAGAAAATGCTAGCCAGCTGCTGCGTACTTATCATTTATTTTTGGCCTTCCGGAAATTTCTAAATTATTTGAGTACAGTAAAACATTCTACACTTGGTATTGTTTGTACAGTATTCATATCAAGTATGATGATAAATAACAGTAATTAAATAAATATCGAGTTATTACAAAACCCCATGCGAGCGTATAACATCTGCACCAGAAGCAATCAAGCACTGAAGAGCATCAAATAAACATTGGATCTACATCTACAAATGTACTACAGAAAGAAACGATACAATGCACTGCAAGCTATTCACACAAGAAATATTTTCCTTTCTTTCATTAGGCTCAAGATGCTCAAAAGACGTCTTTTTCGTCTGTCGTTAGATAAATAACATCAATAGCTGCGATTTTAGATATTGAATCATAATGTTGTGATTGGGATCCGTTGTAAAGACGCCACTCCGAATCACTCGTATCAACTAAATAGGTTGACCAAACTCTTTACATCTACATAGATTTACTTATGAAAAGAAATGGCTTATTCAGAGTACATGCAATTATGCACAGTATAAAATAACATTCAGGCTTCAGCCTAGTATGCACGTTCATGTACACTCGGACACATCCATCTCTGTAAGAGTTCAGACTGCCTTCTGAAGAGGTTGAGATTCTGGCTGATGCTGCTGAACCTGTTGGTAAGTTCGAGAAGCCGATGCCGCATTGGCGGCCGAAAAGTAGGCCTTGATAGGGCGATAGCAAAGCTGCGTCCTTATGAGGTTATGAGATCAATGTGCGGCTGGTTCATCCGCTGCTGCATGCACTGCTGCTGCTGCGTGGCTGGCTGTATTTGCAGCAGCAGGAGGCGCGGCAGACGTTGCAACTGTGCACCAAGGCGATGACCAGGCCGAAGGCTAGCAGCAGGAGCAGATCAGGCTGGTTGCAGGCAGCGACTCGACGATCATGGCGGTGAAGGCCATGAGAGCGTTCAGGCAGCTCAGCACCAGGCAGGCCACCACGCCGCACTTTGTGCCGGCACGCCGGCCAGCAGTAAGAAGGTCTGACGTCAGACCAGACGCCACCGGCCGCCAGCGAGCATCCGTTGCCGATGCCCGAGCGGAGTATCGCTTAGGTGTAGCTCTGAGCTCAGTTGTGGTAGCTCAGGTGTGGTACTCATGATGGTAGCTCAGGTGTGGTGCTCATGATGGTAGCTCAGGTGTGGTGCTCATAATAATAGCTCAGGTGTGTGATGCTCGTGATGGTAGCTCAAGTAGCTCAGACCAAGTACGTAGCTGGGGGAGGCTGCTTGCTGTCCCCGCCACAATTTATCAGTGGCTGCTGCTGCTGGAAGCCGCCAAGAGGCTGCAGCTGCACCTGGAAGGCCGGCTGCTGGTCGCGGCTCCGTCATGGGGCACGAGCTGCACCTGGTACCGCGGCCGGTCGGACTGGGAGACGCAGCCGGCGGCGGTGCGGATGTGACTCACACCGAATGCCAGCTGCAGCAAGCAAGAAATGATGACCAGCAAGAGCAGGACTGCGCTGCGGATGTACAGCACCCGGAATGCCGTTGGCGAACTCACGCTGCCTCGGGGCCTACGTAGTTCTTCTCATTCTTGCCCGGGAACAGCTGCACCAGCCAGAAGGCGGCGCCGCAGCACAGCAGGATGGCGATGCCGCTGATGGCGACGCTGACGACGAAGTTGCAACGCACGCAGGTGTGCCGCAGTCCGGCCACAATGGCCGCCGCGCCAGACAGAACCACCGCGGGGCCGCACACGCAGCCGCTGTAGGCGGACAGGTAGCGCTCGTCCTGCCGCATCGACACGCTGCCGAGGCTCAGCGAAGCAGCACACAGCCAACCAGGATCTCTATGGAGCACAGATCACGTGAGCCTGGGAGCCCGTCGGCCTCTCCGGCATCTCCACGGTGGGGTTGTCGGCCTCAGCCATGCTGGACAGGGCTGGAATGGTTGGGTAATGTTTGATAGCACTCTGCTTGGCACTCTATCTGGCACTCTGTCTGGCACTCTGCCCGGCACTCTGTCTGGCACTCGATCTAGCACTCTGCCTAGCACCTATGCAGCACTCTGTTGGGGACTCTACCTAGTTATCTGCACAGCACTCCTCTAGCACTCTGTCTTGAAGGCCCTCCTCTATCTTACACTCTGCCTAACACTATCTACTACTCATTTCTATCTACTACCACTCTACCCATCAAACCACTCCATCTACTCCTCTATCTAGCTCTCTACCTTGTCATCTATTTACCATTTTGTCTATCTAGCACAGAGGATTCTGACGGGCAGGTAAAAATTGATGAAGCAGCATCAAATTATAACCTATTGTTGATAATAGGTAAAAAAGCAGTGCTAGAGTTTTATCTAGAAGGTTATAGGTTATAATATAGCTTGTTAATGGCGTTGGCTGCAATTAACGCCATTGAGAGGGCCAACCACCAAGGCACAGTGAAGTGTACATGCCTAACGATAAATAAAGTTAGGACCGCTTATATATTAATGCATTAACATCAGAATAAAATTAAAATTCGAAAAAAAAGATTTTTCTATTTAAAATCTAAACGGAATCACGGAATGTGCAAGACACTCAGAAATAGACAGATGGCCTGATTTTAAGTGCGAGTAGCGATGTAATAAGAGATTCTCACTGCCGAATAGAGTCGGACAGACAGGCACTCAGCAGTACTAAAAGTTTCCGGTCAGATTTCTAATAATAAATAAATCGATATTCGCTGTTCTTTGTTCGAGCAATTCACTAAAAACGGTGAACTCGTTGACAGGTGTTGCTTCTGCTAGCAGCGGACAGCGCCGCCGCGTCACACCGGCTGCAGCAAGCGCACGTCCGAGTCCGCCTGCGGCTCCGTCCCGGCGTCAGGAAGTCCGTCAGCGGCTGCCTGTCGGGCTCCTCGGCCACGCAGCAGCAGGAGGCGCGGCAGGCGAAGGCGGCCTGCACGATGGCCACCACCAGGCCGAGCAGGAACACTAGGAACCAGAGCACATCGGCCAGCGTGAAGTACACCGGAAACATTGCTGTTACAGTCCCCGGCATGACCCCGACCTGCGCCGCCATCACGGAGCCCATTACGATGGCCACCACCGACACCATGGCGGAGATGACACTGAGCCACCAAACAGCCGATGATGCAGCAGAAGGTGAGCACGCGGCCCTTGCCGGCCAGCAGTCCGAAAGTCCCGGCCGAGATGAAGAACACGCCGGTCCAGAACCCCGCGTACATGTTCGGGTTCACCGAGTAGTCATGCGCCAGCCGGCTGTAGATGTTCAGAAAGATAAGCAGGCATCCCACGGTGATTTGGATGGCGCCCATGATCACGTGAGCTCTGAGGACGCTGGCCGGCAGCAGCTTGGCGTAGCGGCTGAGGGCGGGACCGCTCGGCGAT
>NIVC01002326.1:0-92562 GCA_002269645.1 Macrostomum lignano
ACCAAATGCAAGGAATAGGCCATCGTGTACAACGGCAGCTTATCTGGCAGCTTGACATTTTCATAACTATTTAGTAAGCGAGAATTATATGATTTTATAAAGAAGAATTTGCTAACTTACTCCACCACACGTCCTGCGGTATGCCAGGCAGTGGCAGCTGTCTCTGCGCGTGAGACATCACCTGTTCTGCTACGCGCTGATTCACGAGTCTGTAAAACTAAAATGGGCAGAAGGGTGGCCGAACTAATAAGGTGTATGCAGATAGGCAATTAGCTTTGTATGGCACTTGGTAGCTAGGCACATAGGCAGTAAAAAAACTTTCTTATTGGGCTTGACCTAAGAGGCCTGGACCTTAAGGTTATTGCTAATGAGGTTAGAGGGTTATTGCTAATGAGATTAGAGGGTTATTGCTATTGAGGTTAGAGGGTTATTGCTAATGAGATTAGAGGGTTATTGCTAATGAGATTAGAGGTTATTGCTAATGAGGTTAGAGGGTTATTGCTAATGAGATTAGAGGGTTATTGCTAATGAGATTAGAGGGTTATTGCTATTGAGGTTAGAGGGTTATTGCTAATGAGATTAGAGGGTTATTGCTAATGAGGTTAGAGGGTTATTGCTAATGAGATTAGAGGGTTATTGCTATTGAGTTAGAGGGTTATTGCTAATGAGATTAGAGGGTTATTGCTAATGAGATTAGAGGGTTATTGCTAATGAGGTTAGAGGGTTATTGCTAATGAGATTAGAGGGTTATTGCTAATGAGATTAGAGGGTTATTGCTATTGAGGTTAGAGGTTATTGCTAATGAGATTAGAGGGTTATTGCTAATGAGGTTAGAGGGTTATTGCTAATGAGATTAGAGGGTTATTGCTATTGAGGTTAGAGGTTATTGCTAATGAGATTAGAGGGTTATTGCTAATGAGGTTAGAGGGTTATTGCTAATGAGATTAGAGGGTTATTGCTAATGAGGTTAGAGGGTTATTGCTATTGAGTTTAGAGGGTTATTGCTATTGAGTTTAGAGGGTTATTGCTAATGAGGTTAGAGGGTTATTGCTAATGAGATTAGAGGGTTATTGCTAATGAGGTTAGAGGGTTATTGCTAATGAGATTAGAGGGTTATTGCTAATGAGGTTAGAGGGTTATTGCTAATGAGATTAGAGGGTTATTGCTAATGAGGTTAGAGGGCCATTGTTAATGATCTTAGAGGGCCATTGTTAATGAGCTTAGAGGGCCATTGTTAATGAGCTTAGAGGGCCATTGTTAATGATCTTAGAGGGCCATTGTTAATGAGCTTAGAGGGTCATTGTTAATGAGCTTAGAGGGCCATTGTTAATGAGCTTAGAGGGCAGTGCGACACAAATAACTTAAAACGGGCGTTTCGTAATGAGTTTAAACAATAAGATTAGTGTGCGATTATCGAACTCACGCATAGAAAAGTTGAACAGATGCGGCCGTTTCCTTTTAACTCTCTATACGAGTTGCGCAGCGCCGATCTGCACTCGCTGTTGACGCCGGTCACAGGCAAAGCTGCTGCCCCAGCTACTGACAGCTCCTGGCTGGTGCCAGCCGCTGCAGTTTCTTGACGAGTTCGCTTCCTACTAGGAGACGCTGCAACAGCGGCCGAGGCGGCGGCAACGCCGGGCGGCGGAGCAAAAGCGGCAGCTGAGCCAGCAAGAGAACCGTCCTCCTCCATGATCAGGCAATCGTCAATAGAGTCCTCATCCTCAATCAATAGCTGCTCCTCTTTGACGCTGCCGCTGCCAAATAGTGAGATGCTGCGGCCGCCAGCTGATTGGGCGGCGTCGAACTCAGTTTTTGGCCGAGTCGAGGCGCCATTGGCTGTGGCCTGGCTGACAGTGCCAGCGGCGGCTACTGACGATGGCAGCGGAGATGACGCAGCCGAAGATGTTGTGGCGCGGCGGCGGCGCCAGACAGGAGGCAGGCTCCGTGAGCTTCGCTCCGAGCAAATGCTCGCTCGCATCTGGGCTCAATAACGCCAACAATGTGCGTGTGAAGGCCGCTGGCAATGCGGAGAGCGTGCAGCAGCTCTCTATCAGCCATGGATTCAATCAGCATCTGAGCGTTAGTAATTGTGCACTCGAATAGTGTTAATGGAGAAAAATTGTTTGAATTGTTTGGGGCACCAGCGTTGCCGCTCAATTGCGCTACTTCGCAAGCCATTGCTGAGTTTGTTGCAGAAGCCTGGTAGAGAGCAGCTGTCAAGTGTTATGATTGGCTTTAGCGGGTTTCTATAGACAGAGGAGCTGGAATTGGCAGCAATGGTTAACCAAAAACTCAATCAGTTATGTCATTGTCATATACATGCATACATGCACAACCCCCAAAATTCGGTCGGCCGTGTGACTTAGTTTTAACAAAATGCGACGTAGTTTTTGGCCAAAAATGCGACTTGGGTAAACTGCGTTAAACTCTGCTTGGCCAAATTGCCGTCTTGTGCTTTTGTGGGGCTGGTCACTAATTGCAGATTGTAATGCTCTTGGAAATAGCAATTTTACTAATCTATAAGTATTCTATGTAATGTATAAATACACTATATTGTATGCAATGTATATTACTAAAAAACTCAACTAATTACAAAACTTGGAAATTGAGTATCCTAGAAAATGGTTGAGTTACTCAACAAAAAATTGTCAAGTCAGATACTCAACAGGCACAATAATAAAGTACTATAGTTAATAAGCTAAATATCTGCTAGATATTAACTTTAAAAGAAACTAACATTAACAATAACCTATAATGTTATAAATATATAGCAGAATTCAAAACTTAATATAGATAATAATATATAAACCTTTACCTTAGCACCATAGTTTAGGTGACATATATGCCAAGATTTCTTGGCGTACAACAAGGGTCTTAGGTCTTCCTGGCTATACTAATATATGATTTGAACTATGGCCTCAGTAGCCTATACTCTGGATCATATAGTATATGACCAAAAATTTGGACATGCATTAGCCTTGCATGCCAAAAGTAGGCATACACAATTGGCATATATCATTCTTACAAAAATCATGTATGCACACCTAGCATATACTTTATAAAATCAACACAGAATAGTTATTGTGAAATGGAAAAAAAGATGAAAAAAGTTCATTTTAAGTATAATTTTCAAGCTTTACAGGTTTTTAAGCTTGTAATAAAGCATTGATTTTCCACTATGAATAATATTGCTGAAAATATTGCTGAAATTGCTGAAAAAGCAGAAAAATAAAATAAATTATTTGCCATAAAGGTTCCATGGTATTATGCAATTCAAAAATGGAGTACTTATAGGCATGGCGGCCATGTCTATAATATTTGAGCTTATAGGCATGGCTATTATCATCAATATAAAATGCATGTTCTATAGGGCTCTCTTATAAGCAAATGGTGGCTTAGTAGATATGTCAATTGCCTTGTGATTGGGTGTAGGAAGGTTTAAATCCCAAGAGGTTGGTGTTTTTTAATTCAAAATTTTTTTAGCAAACAGATTTTTTTCCATCTATAACTTTTTAAGTTTTTTATAAAAAAAAAAAAATTAAATTAAATTTTTTAATAAGAATAATTTGCTAAATCCTAGTGCAGCCGCAAATATATACATAGCCCATAGTCAGGAAGGTGGCCTTTGCCATGGAAAATTCTAGCACAATACAAGGGGTCCTTGGCACATAATCATGGTGCACACTAAGGTCCCTGGCACCCTATTGGAATAAGTTGACAAAACGCGGACAACCGTCCGTCACATTTTGGGATTCTACTGGTGTCACGTTGCGCGACAGTGGTTTCAAGTAGTGTGTCGCGTTGCGTGACACTGTGGAAACCTGGTGTCGTCATGCGTCGCAAATGCGACACAACAATGTGACAACTTGGCGGCTAGCATTGTCATGTATCGCGTTGCGGCCTGGATCTGTAGCCAAAACCTCACAAACTGTGTTTCATTATAATAATATGTTCATGGTTGTTTCTTGGTATTTAAATGTTTCAAACATGTTTGATAATAACTAGTTCTTGATTTGTTCTTTTTCATTTTGACTGTAAAGTAACTAATACTTCAAATATATTTTTTAGAAATGTTACTTTGTTAGTTACAATGTGTGCGCTGTTTTTCTAAGTGTTGTACCTTTGTTGTTTCACTGTTTTTTTTATTTCATTTCTTTTTCCACAAAATTGAAAGGAATACTCTTGTCCCACACCCCATTGTCTTGGTGTCGGGGTATTGGGAGTGAACGGCAGAATGGGAATTGTCAATTGCAATGTGGCTGCTATGGCGTCCTCTACCCCCGGTCATTTGGTCAACAGACACCAATGTTGCGTCGCCGCCCCCTAGTCAACAAAATTTGGTGTCGCATTGCGCTTTTAAGGGCACAATTTTGGCACCTGTGTTGCGCGTCTATGGGTTTTTGAAACTTATTCCAATAGGGCCCTAGTGCATGCGGCGCATAATCATGGCGCACACTAAGGTCCCTGACAAATACAGTGCTATGCACAACTTCAAATCAGAATAGAATCTTTATTAGCATAAAACTGGCATAGCATATTGAGTCTGCATGAATTCTAAGAATTTTGTAAATTTGTCATAAAATATGTAATTTACATAAAATACATAAAATAAAGGCATAGACTTCTTGCACAAATGGCGCAAAGATGGCACAAAAATGGTGCATAAACAGCACACAGATTGTCCTAAAAATTTATTCTGGCACACATTGTATCACCTTCTTGACTATGGTGTATAGCTATATCTATAAGTTTTTAAACTTACAGATTATTATAAATTTTATATTATAAGAAGTTTGCCACATTTTTGTTTATGCTGTTTAGTTATTGCTAGATTTTCATTTATTCTCAAGTTGCTTAATTACACATTTAGTAAGGCTATATATTGTTTAACTTATGACAAAGTGCAAGCAATATGAATCAAAATTTTTTTTAGTAGCTACATATATAATTGTAGCCACCCTTTAAGATTTAGTGTTACTCTTCCCACTGTGTCTTTAAGTGTGAACCTATTCACTTCACTATTAACAATATAGCCTGGCTGCTATGCAAGTTTCATTGACACAATAGTTGTGTCTAATAATAACTAAGTCTATAGGTCTATTTATAGACATGGCAACCATGTCTATAATGCAGAAACTTATATACACAGCAGCCATGTCTATAAATATGGACCTAGTCACTATTAGAGACACAGCTGCCATGTTTATAAGTTTCTGCATTCTAGACACAGCCACTTGGTCTATAGTCTTAGTGTGGCAATTCAAAAGGTCATTCATTGTCATAATATAAAAAGGTCATTAATTGTTGCAACATTAGCATAGTTTTGAGAATGGATAGCCTATGCATTCGATTTTGGCATGCATTTATATTTATTAAATTTTTGTTTGGGTGTGCACCTAGTGTGATCTGGACTATGGTCTAATTTGGTATATAGGGCCTATTAGATGTAAAATTATAATCTTAAATAGAAAACTAAGGCACTAGCTAGTATTGGTTACAAAAATCAAAATTGAATAAAAACTATAAATATTTTAACGTCACTGGTACAGGAATAAAAAGTCTCTCTCTCATCAATTCTCTTCATCCCAATCTCTATATCTCTTTATCTCAATCTCTGATAATACTATATCTTCTTTACCAAACTATCGAGTTTTGCTTTCTAGGATAGCTTTAGAATGGTAGGGCCTAACCAATAACATTGGGCCTAGTTTTGGTAATGATAGTTAATTATAGTCAAGGTAATCAATTTACATGAGGCCTATTACTTTAGGCCCCTACCCTAGCCTATGTATGAAAGTGTATTGAAGTTGATAAATCTTTGATTGAATCTTATTTACAAAACGAAAAGGCGTTATTGTACTAAATTATTTCTTAATTTTAATACTCCTTTCAATAAAGAACAGTCGTATTATACTTTTACACGTTTCTGTAGATAACATCAAGCACACTTAATAAACCATACAATCATACACACCTTTACCATAAAGTTTTCTTTATTCGTAGAATATAATTTTTGTGCATTTGAAACCTACTCGTCTAATTGGACAATGCACCTTGCAGAAATCAGACGTATAACAAAATAAGAGTAGTAAATATTTTTTTTCAGGATTAGGAATGATATAGATTTCGTTTAAGGTTGAAAAAATAATAAAGTGTAGAGAATAATAACTAAAAATATTTTAATATCTTTTTGCACATTTATAGTTAAAATGATATACAAGTGTCTGATACACTACTGTAAATGGACCGTACCGTACAGTTTATTATTTTTTATTTATAGCTATCAAATGAATTTAAGTGATTTATTAACTGTTTAATGCGTTTTTCCTTTACTGGGGAGTTTTAAATAGTACTTACTCAGTGTCTACTTTTTACGCAAGATAAGCGCAAGAGTAATACTAATACTTTATTACTGCGTTTACGCGACCGATATCACGATATGTTGTGTAGTATGTTTAATGTAGCATAAATTTGTATGTTAAATTTTTAATTTTTAAGGATGGCAAGTAACTCCACAAATAATATATTAATGTTTAATGATATGAATAGCGATTGGAATACTTTTGATATTTATGAAACAAAAAGAATTTAAAAATTTCAGTCGACGAGGATGGGATTCGAACCCACGCGGGGAAACCCCAATGGATTAGCAGTCCATCGCCATAACCACTCGGCCACCTCGTCTAACTCCGTGGGCTTAATTTTTTAAAATATAACTTAAACGTAAAATATTTTTTTCTGCTGCGCAAGCCGGGACGAAGGATGCATAAAATACGATTTGATAGCTTTTGCTATTTTGACAAATGGCACGTGGGAGCTCCAGCAAAAAGGCAAGGCTGAAGCAAAATCATTTAGAGCTGAAAAATTCTGTCACATCACACTCAGTCTCTTCTCTATATCTGGCCTGGCGTCACATTCCCGATCTGAACTGACCCTGCCCCTGCCCTGCTCGTCAAGCCTGCTCTTCGTTGCTGGATTCCCCAACCTTCTCCTTATCAGTCCGACTATTTGGTAAATCTTCTAGTGTTAATTCTTCAGCTGTATTGGTAGGCTGCTCAGATGCCGATGCCGGCTTATTGGGATCACAGAAGGCGCAGACACCGCTGGTGCCCGCGTCGCCGATCGACTCAATGTCGCCGTTGCCAGCTTCGCCTTCCCGCCGAGTGTCTGGAACTGACGAGTCGGGTCTAGGCGACTGATTAGTCAGCTTAGCAACCAACTGATTGTCGCCGTTGGATTGCGCAATTTGGGTGCCCTTCTCCATGCCCACCTGTACGGCATTGATTAGCCCGGAGACGAACACCATACCCAGGAATATCCACACGGCCAAGCTGAACCTGTACACGTCTGATGAGTACGTCTGACCTGTGAGTGAGCAATAGCGAGTATTAACACCAGTTTTGAGTTTAGATGTTTGGACTAAAAATGTGAGACTGGACTGTTGGTGAACAAAAATACAAGCTTTACCTGGATCTGTTTTTACGGCTGCTATCTATGATTGGCTGCTATCTTTGATTGGCTGCTATCTTTGATTGGCTGCTATCTATGATTGGCTGCTATCTATGATTGGCTGCTATCTTTGATTGGCTGCTATCTATGATTGGCTGCTATCTTTGATTGGCTGCTATCTTTGATTGGCTGCTATCTATGATTGGCTGCTATCTTTGATTGGCTGCTATCTATGATTGGCTGCTATCTTTAATAAGCTGCTATCTGCGATTGGCTGCTACCTTTGATTGGCTGCTATCTTTTATTGGCTGCTATCTATGATTGGCTGCTATCTTTGATTGGCTGCTATCTATAATTGGCTGCTATCTTTGATTGGCTGCTATCTATGATTGGCTGCTATCTTTGATTGGCTGCTATCTTTAATAGGCTGCTATCTGCGATTGGCTGCTATCTTTGATTGGCTGCTATCTTTGATTGGCTGCTATCTATGATTGGCTGCTATCTTTGATTGGCTGCTATCTATGATTGGCTGCTATCTTTGATAGGCTGCTATCTGCGATTGGCTGCTATCTTTGATTGGCTGCTATCTATGATTGGCTGCTATCTTTGATTGGCTGCTATCTTTAATAGGCTGCTATCTGCGATTGGCTGCTATCTTTGATTGGCTGCTATCTTTGATTGGCTGCTATCTATGATTGGCTGCTATCTTTGATTGGCTGCTATCTATGATTGGCTGCTATCTTTGATAGGCTGCTATCTGCGATTGGCTGCTATCTTTGATTGGCTGCTATCTATGATTGGCTGCTATCTTTGATTGGCTGCTATCTATGATTGGCTGCTATCTGTTATTGGCTGCTATCTTTGATTAGCTGCTATCTGTGATTAGCAGCTATCTGTGACTGCCTGCCATCATAGAATAGAAATGGGTCTACAGTGCAATTTTTGTTGGCTAAGCATCAACCTTCATCTCTGATATCGCCGTGACATGCTGTGTGTAGTGCATTGTAAAATTACTTAGATTATAATTATTCAAATTACACACTAGTACAGATGTACTTCTATTTCTGGTACATCTAAAGACCAGAAACAGAGCGCTGAGTGCAAGACTAAAAGAAACAGTTAAGAAAACCCTGGTGCACACCCAATGCATCCCTAAGCCTCTGTTTCATCAAATTCTCTGCAAGCCGCATTGAGTGAGAGAAAAAACCAATAATAAGAGTAGCCAAGAGGTCCCATCCCCAATTCAAGCCCGATATTCAGGGCTGGAGTGGCATCATCTCAAATAGTGTTAAGGTGTGTATTTACGACTCTCAAGCTGTCTTGTTTTGAACAGGCTGAATGATACAGGTACAATTCTGATGTTTTCCGAAAATGAAGCTCCCAATTTCAATGAAAATTCCCACATGTGCATTTCCAGGGGTGCCATTCCCAGCTAGGAGTGCCATTACAGGGGCGCCATTCCCAGCTAGGGGTGCCATTCCCAGCTAGGGGTGCCATTCCCAGCTAGGGGTGCCATTCCCAGCTAGGGGTGCCATTCCCAGCTAGGGGTGCCATTCCCAGCTAGGGGTGCCATTCCCAGCTAGGGGTGCCATTCCCAGCTAGGGGTGCCATTCCCAGCTAGGGGTGCCATTCCCAGCTAGGGGTGCCATTCCCAGAGGTACCATTTCCAGGGGTGCCATTCCCAGCTAGGGTGCCATTCCAGGGGCGCCATTGAGCTAGGGGTGCCATTCCCAGAGGTAGGCCATTTCCAGGGGTGCCATTTACAAGGGTGCCATTTCCAGGGGTGCCATTTCCAGGGGTGCCATTTCCAGGGGTGCCATTTCCAGGGGTGCCATTTCCAGGGGTGCCATTTCCAGGGGTGCCGCCCACTTAGCTAGTATTCGGGCAGCTCTTGACCGCGCAGTCTCCTGACTTACCGGCAACATAGTCACCGAATCCTATGGTGGACAGGGTCACCAGGCTGTAGTACACGCCCACCTCGAGGCTCCAGCCCTCGGTGGCGGTAAACACAGAGGCTGGCACGATGAAGAATATCACCAAGCCGATCAGGGTGTACACCACTGAGGTGGCAGCTTTGGGAAGTCGGCCGCGGTTGCGCCAGCAGGACAACCGGTGGAGTCGCAGCTGGACGCCTTTCACTCGGTCGGCGATGCCGCTGAGGAACACCGCCAGCATGGGGATGCCGATCAGGGCGTACACACAGCAGATGGACTGGCCAGCCGGGGTGGTCGGCGACAGGTTGCCGTAGCCGATGGTGGTGATTACGGTGAGGCAGAAGAACACGGAGCCCGGATAGTCCCACTTAGACGGCGGCGCGGTCAGCGAACCGTTCTCGCCCAGACTGAAGCCGGTGCGAAAAGCTTTGCTAACCCGAGTGAGCAGTTGGCTTAGATTTTTCGAATCGATGCCGGGATTCTGGGCTAGAATGAGATTGGGAAGTAAACCAGCCAATCAGCAATCGACCTTGACATGGAGTGAGGTGTCTGGCTGCCTAGTGTAAGGAAGGAAAGAACGGAATATACAAATCGAGGGAGGCATGGCAGAGTACTTTTGCACCAGCCAATCAGCGAGCGACCTTTACATGGAGTGAGGTGTCTGGCTGCCTAGTGTAAGGAAGGAAAGAACGGAATATACAAATCGAGGGAGGCATGGCAGAGTACTTTTGCACCAGCCAATCAGCGAGCGACCTTTACATGGAGTGAGGTGGCTGGCTGCATAGGGGAAGGAAGGAATGAATGGAATACACAGAAGAGAGGCATGGCAGAGTAGTTTTGCACCAGCCAATCAGAGAGCGACCTTGACATGAAGTGAGGTGGCTACAATTGGAAATGGCTGAAACTGAAAAGAATGGGTGGGAGCAATAAATTCACATTAACATAACTTACCAAGAAACTCATTGAGAGCTACCCTGACTCCATCGTGACTGGATGATTCGTTCGACTGCTCTAAAAATTGAAAAAGCACTCCACCGAGAAGCAGGTAGGCAAAAACTAAAACGCCCATCATCAGCATGGTTCGCCAGTTCATGCTGCTGACAACTGGCTCTGCGGGTAATAGATGGGATTCTAAGATAGACGATGAGGCTGCAGCATAAGTCTAGATTCTAGATCCTAGATTCCAGAATAGAAACTAGACTCTAGAATAGAAACAATGGAGCCTCTAGGATAGAAACTATGGAGACCATAGAAAAGAAACTAGAGACTGTAGGATAGAAACTATAGAGACTCTACGAAAGAAACTATAAAGACTACAAACTATAAAACTAGGATAGAAACTATAGAGACACTAGGATAGAAACTATAGAGACTCTCGGATAGAAACTATAGAGACTCTAGGATAGAAACTAGGTACACTATAGTCTATAGTCAATAGAGACACTAGGTTAGAAACTAGAGACTATAGGATAGAAACTATAGAGACACTAGGATAGAAACTATAGATACACTAGGAAAGAAACTATAGATACACTAGGATAGAAACTATAGATACACTAGGATATAAACGATAGAGACACTAGGATAGAAACTATAGAGACACTAGGATAGAAACTATAGAGACACTAGGATAGAAACTATAGAGACACTAGGATAGAAACTATAGATACACTAGGATAGAAACTATAGAGACACTAGGATAGAAACTATAGAGACACTAGGATATAAACTATAGATACACTAGGATATAAACTATAGAGACACTAGGATATAAACTATAGATACACTAGGATAGAAACTATAGAGACACTAGGATAGAAACTATAGAGACACTAGGATAGAAACTATAGATACACTAGGATATAAACTATAGATACACTAGGATATAAACTATAGATACACTAGGATAGAAACTATAGAGACACTAGGATAGAAACTATAGAGACACTAGGATAGAAACTATAGATACACTAGGATAGAAACTATAGAGACACTATGATAGAAACTATAGAGACACTAGGATAGAAACTATAGAGACAGTAGGATAGAAACTATAGAGACACTAGGAAAGAAACTATAGAGACACTAGGATAGAAACTATAGAGACACTAGGATAGAAACTATAGAGACAGTAGGATAGAAACTATAGAGACACTAGGAAAGAAACTATAGAGACACTAGGATAGAAACTATAGATACACTAGGAAAGAAACTATAGATACACTAAGATAGAAACTATAGAGACACTAGGATATAAACTATAGATACACTAGGAGAGAAACTATAGAGACACTAGGATATAAACTATAGAGACACTAGGATAGAAACTATAGAGACACTAGGATAGAAACTATAGAGACAGTAGGATAGAAACTATAGAGACACTAGGAAAGAAACTATAGAGACACTAGGATAGAAACTATAGATACACTAGGAAAGAAACTATAGATACACTAAGATAGAAACTATAGAGACACTAGGATATAAACTATAGATACACTAGGAGAGAAACTATAGAGACACTAGGATATAAACTATAGAGACACTAGGATAGAAACTATAGAGACACTAGGATAGAAACTATAGAGACACTAGGATAGAAACTATAGAGACACTAGGATAGAAACTATAGATACACTAGGATAGAAACTATAGAGACACTATGATAGAAACTATAGAGACACTAGGATAGAAACTATAGAGACAGTAGGATAGAAACTATAGAGACACTAGGAAAGAAACTATAGAGACACTAGGATAGAAACTATAGAGACACTAGGATAGAAACTATAGAGACAGTAGGATAGAAACTATAGAGACACTAGGAAAGAAACTATAGAGACACTAGGATAGAAACTATAGATACACTAGGAAAGAAACTATAGATACACTAAGATAGAAACTATAGAGACACTAGGATATAAACTATAGATACACTAGGAGAGAAACTATAGAGACACTAGGATATAAACTATAGATACACTAGGATAGAAACTATAGAGACACTAGGATAGAAACTATAGAGACACTAGGTTAGAAACTATAGAGACACTAGGATAGAAACTATAGAGACTCTCGGATAGAAACTATAGAGACTCTAGGATAGAAACTAGGTACACTATAGTCTATAGTCAATAGAGACACTAGGATAGAAACTAGAGACTATAGGATAGAAACTATAGAGACACTAGGATAGAAACTATAGATACACTAGGATAGAAACTATAGATACACTAGGATATAAACGATAGAGACACTAGGATAGAAACTATAGAGACACTAGGATAGAAACTATAGAGACACTAGGATAGAAAATATAGAGACACTAGGATAGA
This sequence comes from Macrostomum lignano, assembly GCA_002269645.1. NCBI lineage: Eukaryota > Metazoa > Platyhelminthes > Macrostomidae > Macrostomum > Macrostomum lignano. The sequence goes on from NIVC01002326.1 coordinate 12,719, forward strand.
AACTATAGAGACACTAGGATAGAAACTATAGATACACTAGGATAGAAACTATAGAGACACTAGGATAGAAACTATAGAGACACTAGGATAGAAACTATAGATACACTAGGATAGAAACTATAGAGACACTAGGAAAGAAACTATAGAGACACTAGGATATAAACTATAGAGACACTAGGAAAGAAACTATAGAGACACTAGGATATAAACTATAGATACACTAGGATAGAAACTATAGAGACACTAGGAAAGAAACTATAGAGACACTAGGATAGAAACTATAGATACACTAGGATAGAAACTATAGAGACACTAGGATATAAACTATAGATACACTAGGATAGAAACTATAGAGACACTAGGATAGAAACTATAGAGACACTAGGATAGAAACTATAGATACACTAGGATAGAAACTATAGAGACACTAGGATAGAAACTATAGAGACACTAGGATAGAAACTATAGAGACAGTAGGATAGAAACTATAGAGACACTAGGAAAGAAACTATAGAGACACTAGGATAGAAACTATAGAGACACTAGGAAAGAAACTATAGAGACAGTAGGATATAAACTATAGAGACACTAGGAAAGAAACTATAGAGACCCTAGGATAGAAACTATAGATACACTAGGAAAGAAACTATAGATACACTAAGATAGAAACTATAGAGACACTAGGATATAAACTATAGATACACTAGGATAGAAACTATAGAGACACTAGGATATAAACTATAGAGACACTAGGATAGAAACTATAGAGACACTAGGATAGAAACTATAGAGACACTAGGATAGAAACTATAGAGACACTAGGATAGAAACTATAGAGACACTAGGATAGAAACTATAGAGACACTAGGATAGAAACTTTGGAGACACTAGGATAGAAACTATAGAGACAGTAGGAAAGAAACTATAGATACACTAGGATAGAAACTATAGATACACTAGGATAGAAACTATAGACACACTAGGATAGAAACTATAGATACACTAGGATAGAAACTATAGAGACACTAGGATAGAAACTATAGAGACACTAGGATATAAACTATAGATACACTAGGATAGAAACTATAGAGACACTAGGATAGAAACTATAGAGACACTAGGAAAGAAACTATAGAGATACTAGGAAATAAACTATAGAGACACTAGGATAGAAAATATAGAGACAATAGTATATAAACTATAGATACACTAGGATGGAAAATATAGAGACACTAGGATAGAAACTATAGAGACACTAGGATAGAAACTATAGAGACACTAGGATATAAACTATAGAGACACTAGGATAGAAACTATAGAGACACTAGGATATAAACTATAGATACACTAGGATAGAAACTATAGAGACACTAGGATATAAACTTTAGATACACTAGGATAGAAACTATAGATACACTAGGATAGAAACTATAGAGACACTAGGATAGAAACTATAGATACACTAGGATAGAAACTATAGAGACACTAGGATATAAACTATAGATACACTAGGATAGAAACTATAGAGACACTAGGATAGAAACTATAGATACACTAGGATAGAAACTATAGATACACTGGGATAGAAACTATAGATACACTAGGATAGAAACTATAGATACACTAGGATAGAAACTATAGAGACACTAGGATAGAAACTATAGATACACTAGGATAGAAACTATAGAGACACTAGGATAGAAACTATAGATACACTAGGATATAAACTATAGATACACTAGGATAGAAACTATAGAGACACTAGGATAGAAACTATAGAGACACTAGGATAGAAACTATAGAGACACTAGGATAGAAACTATGGAGACACTAGGATAGAAACTATAGAGACACTAGGATAGAAACTATAGAGACAGTAGGATAGAAACTATAGAGACAGTAGGATAGAAACTATAGATTCACTAGGATAGAAACTATAGAGACACTAGGATAGAAACTATAGATACACTAGGATAGAAACTATAGAGACACTAGGATAGAAACTATAGAGACACTAGGATAGAAACTATAGAGACACTAGGATAGAAACTTTGGAGACACTAGGAAAGAAACTATAGAGACACTAGGATAGAAACTATAGAGACACTAGGATAGAAACTATAGAGACACTAGGATATAAACTATAGAGACACTAGGATAGAAACTATAGAGACACTAGGATATAAACTATAGATACACTAGGATAGAAACTATAGAGACACTAGGATATAAACTATAGATACACTAGGATAGAAACTATAGATACACTAGGATAGAAACTATAGATACACTAGGATATAAACTATAGAGACACTAGGATATAAACTATAGATACACTAGGATAGAAACTATAGAGACACTAGGATAGAAACTATAGATACACTAGGATAGAAACTATAGAGACACTAGGATAGACACTATAGATACACTAGGATAGAAACTATAGATACACTAGGATATAAACTATAGAGACACTAGGATAGAAACTATAGATACACTAGGATAGAAACTATAGATACACTAGGATATAAACTATAGAGACACTAGGATATAAACTATAGAGACACTAGGATAGAAACTATAGAGACACTAGGATAGAAACTATAGATACACTAGGATAGAAACTATAGATACACTAGGATAGAAACTATAGAGACACTAGGATATAAACTATAGATACACTAGGATAGAAACTATAGAGACACTAGGATAGAAACTATAGATACACTAGGATAGAAACTATAGAGACACTAGGATAGAAACTATAGAGACACTAGGATATAAACTATAGATACACTAGGATATAAACTATAGAGACACTAGGATATAAACTATAGATACACTAGGATAGAAACTATAGATACACTAGGATAGAAACTATAGAGACACTAGGATAGAAACTATAGATACACTAGGATATAAACTATAGATACACTAGGATATAAACTATAGAGACACTAGGATAGAAACTATAGAGACACTAGGATAGAAACTATAGAGACACTAGGATAGAAACTATGGAGACACTAGGATAGAAACTATAGAGACACTAGGATAGAAACTATAGAGACAGTAGGATAGAAACTATAGAGACAGTAGGATAGAAACTATAGATTCACTAGGATAGAAACTATAGAGACACTAGGATAGAAACTATAGATACACTAGGATAGAAACTATAGATACACTAGGATATAAACTATAGAGACACTAGGATAGAAACTATAGAGACACTAGGATAGAAACTATAGAGACACTAGGATAGAAACTATAGAGACACTAGGATAGAAACTATAGAGACACTAGGATAGAAACTATAGAGACACTAGGATATAAACTATAGAGACACTAGGATAGAAACTATAGAGACACTAGGATATAAACTATAGATACACTAGGATAGAAACTATAGAGACACTAGGATATAAACTATAGATACACTAGGATAGAAACTATAGATACACTAGGATAGAAACTATAGATACACTAGGATATAAACTATAGAGACACTAGGATATAAACTATAGATACACTAGGATAGAAACTATAGAGACACTAGGATAGAAACTATAGATACACTAGGATAGAAACTATAGAGACACTAGGATAGACACTATAGATACACTAGGATAGAAACTATAGATACACTAGGATATAAACTATAGAGACACTAGGATAGAAACTATAGATACACTAGGATAGAAACTATAGATACACTAGGATATAAACTATAGAGACACTAGGATATAAACTATAGAGACACTAGGATAGAAACTATAGAGACACTAGGATAGAAACTATAGATACACTAGGATAGAAACTATAGATACACTAGGATAGAAACTATAGAGACACTAGGATATAAACTATAGATACACTAGGATAGAAACTATAGAGACACTAGGATAGAAACTATAGATACACTAGGATAGAAACTATAGAGACACTAGGATAGAAACTATAGAGACACTAGGATATAAACTATAGATACACTAGGATATAAACTATAGAGACACTAGGATATAAACTATAGATACACTAGGATAGAAAATATAGAGACACTAGGATATAAACTATAGAGACACTAGGATATAAACTATAGATACACTAGGAAAGAAACTATAGATACACTAGGATATAAACTATAGATACACTAGGATATAAACTATAGAGACACTAGGATATAAACTATAGATACACTAGGATAGAAAATATAGAGACACTAGGATATAAACTATAGAGACACTAGGATAGAAACTATAGAGACACTAGGATAGAAACTATAGATACACTAGGATAGAAACTATAGAGACACTAGGATATAAACTATAGATACACTAGGAAAGAAACTATAGATACACTAGGATAGAAACTATAGAGACACTAGGATATAAACTATAGAGACACTAGGATATAAACTATAGATACACTAGGATATAAACTATAGAGACACTAGGATATAAACTATAGAGACACTAGGATAGAAACTATAGAGACACTAGGATAGAAACTATAGATACACTAGGATAGAAACTATAGATACACTAGGATAGAAACTATAGAGACACTAGGATATAAACTATAGATACACTAGGATAGAAACTATAGAGACACTAGGATAGAAACTATAGATACACTAGGATAGAAACTATAGAGACACTAGGATAGAAACTATAGAGACACTAGGATATAAACTATAGATACACTAGGATATAAACTATAGAGACACTAGGATATAAACTATAGATACACTAGGATAGAAACTATAGATACACTAGGATAGAAACTATAGAGACACTAGGATAGAAACTATAGATACACTAGGATATAAACTATAGATACACTAGGATATAAACTATAGAGACACTAGGATAGAAACTATAGAGACACTAGGATAGAAACTATAGATACACTAGGATAGAAACTATAGAGACACTAGGATATAAACTATAGATACACTAGGATAGAAACTATAGATACACTAGGATAGAAACTATAGATACACTAGGATATAAACTATAGAGACACTAGGATATAAACTATAGATACACTAGGATAGAAACTATAGAGACACTAGGATAGAAACTATAGATACACTAGGATAGAAACTATAGAGACACTAGGATAGACACTATAGATACACTAGGATAGAAACTATAGATACACTAGGATATAAACTATAGAGACACTAGGATAGAAACTATAGATACACTAGGATAGAAACTATAGATACACTAGGATATAAACTATAGAGACACTAGGATATAAACTATAGAGACACTAGGATAGAAACTATAGAGACACTAGGATAGAAACTATAGATACACTAGGATAGAAACTATAGATACACTAGGATAGAAACTATAGAGACACTAGGATATAAACTATAGATACACTAGGATAGAAACTATAGAGACACTAGGATAGAAACTATAGATACACTAGGATAGAAACTATAGAGACACTAGGATAGAAACTATAGAGACACTAGGATAAACTATAGATACACTAGGATATAAACTATAGAGACACTAGGATATAAACTATAGATACACTAGGATAGAAACTATAGATACACTAGGATAGAAACTATAGAGACACTAGGATAGAAACTATAGATACACTAGGATATAAACTATAGATACACTAGGATATAAACTATAGAGACACTAGGATAGAAACTATAGAGACACTAGGATAGAAACTATAGAGACACTAGGATAGAAACTATAGAGACACTAGGATAGAAACTATAGATACACTAGGATAGAAACTATAGAGACACTAGGATAGAAACTATAGATACACTAGGATAGAAACTATAGATACACTAGGATATAAACTATAGAGACACTAGGATATAAACTATAGAGACACTAGGATAGAAACTATAGAGACACTAGGATAGAAACTATAGATACACTAGGATAGAAACTATAGATACACTAGGATAGAAACTATAGAGACACTAGGATATAAACTATAGATACACTAGGATAGAAACTATAGAGACACTAGGATAGAAACTATAGATACACTAGGATAGAAACTATAGAGACACTAGGATAGAAACTATAGAGACACTAGGATATAAACTATAGATACACTAGGATATAAACTATAGAGACACTAGGATATAAACTATAGATACACTAGGATAGAAAATATAGAGACACTAGGATATAAACTATAGAGACACTAGGATATAAACTATAGATACACTAGGAAAGAAACTATAGATACACTAGGATATAAACTATAGATACACTAGGATATAAACTATAGAGACACTAGGATATAAACTATAGATACACTAGGATAGAAAATATAGAGACACTAGGATATAAACTATAGAGACACTAGGATAGAAACTATAGAGACACTAGGATAGAAACTATAGATACACTAGGATAGAAACTATAGAGACACTAGGATATAAACTATAGATACACTAGGAAAGAAACTATAGATACACTAGGATAGAAACTATAGACACTAGGATAGAAACTATAGAGACACTAGGATATAAACTATAGATACACTAGGATATAAACTATAGAGACACTAGGATATAAACTATAGAGACACTAGGATATAAACTATAGAGACACTAGGATAGAAACTATAGATACACTAGGATAGAAACTATAGAGACACTAGGATAGAAACTATAGAGACACTAGGATAGAAACTATAGATACACTAGGATAGAAACTATAGAGACACTAGGATAGAAACTATAGATACACTAGGATAGAAACTATAGAGACACTAGGATAGAAACTATAGAGACACTAGGATAGAAACTATAGAGACACTAGGATAGAAACTATAGAGACACTAGGATATAAACTATAGATACACTAGGATAGAAACTATAGATACACTAGGATAGAAACTATAGATACACTAGGATAGAAACTATAGATACACTAGGATAGAAACTATAGATACACTAGGATAGAAACTATAGATACACTAGGATAGAAACTATAGATACACTAGGATAGAAACTATAGATACACTAGGATAGAAACTATAGATACACTAGGATATAAACTATAGATACACTAGGATAGAAACTATAGATACACTAGGATATAAACTATAGATACACTAGGATAGAAACTATAGATACACTAGGATAGAAACTATAGATACACTAGGATAGAAACTATAGATACACTAGGATATAAACTATAGATACACTAGGATATAAACTATAGATACACTAGGATAGAAACTATAGAGACACTAGGATAGAAACTATAGAGACACTAGGATAGAAACTATAGAGACACTAGGATAGAAACTATAGAGACACTAGGATAGAAACTATAGAGACACTAGGATAGAAACTATAGAGACACTAGGATAGAAACTATAGAGACACTAGGATAGAAACTATAGAGACACTAGGATAGAAACTATAGATACACTAGGATAGAAACTATAGAGACACTAGGATAGAAACTATAGATACACTAGGATAGAAACTATAGAGACACTAGGATAGAAACTATAGAGACACTAGGATAGAAACTATAGAGACACTAGGATAGAAACTATAGAGACACTAGGATAGAAACTATAGAGACACTAGGATAGAAACTATAGAGACACTAGGATAGAAACTATAGAGACACTAGGATATAAACTATAGAGACACTAGGATAGAAACTATAGAGACACTAGGATATAAACTATAGATACACTAGGATAGAAACTATAGAGACACTAGGATATAAACTATAGATACACTAGGATAGAAACTATAGAGACACTAGGATATAAACTATAGATACACTAGGATAGAAACTATAGAGACACTAGGATAGAAACTATAGATACACTAGGATAGAAACTATAGAGACACTAGGATAGAAACTATAGATACACTAGGATAGAAACTATAGAGACACTAGGATAGAAACTATAGATACACTAGGATAGAAACTATAGATACACTAGGATAGAAACTATAGATACACTAGGATAGAAACTATAGATACACTAGGATAGAAACTATAGATACACTAGGATAGAAACTATAGAGACACTAGGATAGAAACTATAGAGACACTAGGATAGAAACTATAGAGACACTAGGATAGAAACTATAGAGACACTAGGATAGAAACTATAGATACACTAGGATAGAAACTATAGAGACACTAGGATAGAAACTATAGATACACTAGGATAGAAACTATAGAGACACTAGGATAGAAACTATAGATACACTAGGATAGAAACTATAGAGACACTAGGATAGAAACTATAGAGACACTAGGATATAAACTATAGATACACTAGGATATAAACTATAGAGACACTAGGATATAAACTATAGATACACTAGGATATAAACTATAGAGACACTAGGATATAAACTATAGATACACTAGGATATAAACTATAGATACACTAGGATATAAACTATAGAGACACTAGGATATAAACTATAGATACACTAGGATATAAACTATAGAGACACTAGGATATAAACTATAGATACACTAGGATAGAAAATATAGAGACACTAGGATATAAACTATAGAGACACTAGGATAGAAACTATAGAGACACTAGGATAGAAACTATAGATACACTAGGATAGAAACTATAGAGACACTAGGATAGAAACTATAGATACACTAGGATAGAAACTATAGAGACACTAGGATATAAACTATAGAGACACTAGGATATAAACTATAGAGACACTAGGATATAAACTATAGAGACACTAGGATATAAACTATAGAGACACTAGGATATAAACTATAGAGACACTAGGATATAAACTATAGATACACTAGGATAGAAACTATAGAGACACTAGGATATAAACTATAGAGACACTAGGATATAAACTATAGATACACTAGGATAGAAACTATAGAGACACTAGGATATAAACTATAGATACACTAGGATAGAAACTGGAGATTCCAGAGAAGCCCCTACCGTCCTGTTGGGCGACGTCCGCGAGTCTGCTCCGATCGAACAGGTGAGACACAGCTGGCGAAGTCATAATTTAGTTTGAGAAGTCAGAGTACAACACAGCAGGCAACACAACAGCATAAGAACTTACAACAGAAAACAGGCTGCTGCTGAAAGGCTATAATCGTATACAGATGGTGGGATCAAATAGGGTTTATAGTAGCAGACAGGTGGGAGAGCTGCATCACTCTATACTGGTTGGTTAGCCTGCCGAATCCCAGTGCAGTGCAGAAGCAATACTCAATTTTATTAACTTAGGTGGGCAGAGATAGGCTATGGGGTTGTTAACGATGTACATATATGACAGGTTGAGCCATATACATGCCCACTTATCAGCTTCCTATTGCACCCACCCAGGACAGTGTGCCTTTGATGCGAGTAAAATTAATTGAATTATTTATTGGTAGCGATAGGCAACAGGGACGGCAGTTTTATTAGCATTTTAATATAACTAATTCCCTATTCATATTATCCAACGAGCCCACTTCCGTAAATTGACAGCCCGGCTGCCTGCTGACTCCTTATTCACTGCTATAAGTCCACTTTAGTGTATGAAATTTTCTCACTATGGAATGATGAGTTCAGGGGCAGCAGCAGCTCAGCTACTGTAGGGCAGCAGTTCAGCTACTGTAGTGCAGCAGTTCAGCTACTGTAGGGCAGCAGCTCAGCTACTGTAGGGCAGCAGCTCAGCTACTGTAGGGCAGCAGCTCAGCTACTGTAGGGCAGCAGCTCAGCTACTGTAGGGCAGCAGCTCAGCTACTGTAGGGCAGCAGCTCAGCTACTGTAGGGCAGCAGCTCAGCTACTGTAGGGCAGCAGCTCAGCTACTGTAGGGCAGCAGCTCAGCTACTGTAGGGCAGCAGCTCAGCTACTGTAGGGCAGCAGCTCAGCTACTGTAGGGCAGCAGCTCAGCTACTGTAGGGCAGCAGCTCAGCTACCGTAGGGCAGCAGCTCAGCTACTGTAGGGCAGTTCAGCTGCAGTAGAGCAGTTCAGCTACAGTAGGGCAGCTGTTCAGCTACATGCACTACAAGGCTACTGAAGCGATTTAGCAAAATCGGAAATCAGCTTGGCAAAGGCCAGTCTATCCCAGCCCGATTCTCACAGCTCGAATGCAACAGGTGCAGCATGTTATGTCATAGGGATAAATAATGCAGATTGAATAACAAATGTGAGCAAAAGCAGGGATAATGCCTGGTTAGCAGCAGCTCCAATGTTGAACAAAAGCAGTCAATTGCATGGCAAACATTGCTGCATAGCAAACTGCAGTAAAGTGCAATTGCACATAGGGAATGCACCTACAGTGTACACATGCAGCTTGAAGCTTTACCCACAAGCTCCAGAGTTAAGCAAAATCTGCTTTTTTCGGCGATGTGAAACTTCAAGCTGCTGAGTAGATCGATTGAATTGATCGTCTGCTACGAGCGTATTGGCGAGCCAGTCTGAACGATCAAATGGCAGAACACTGCTCATTAATTCAGCATTCATGAAGTATGGCAGCTCACTCTCGGAGTCGTGAAGGCCAAGATTACTGCATGTACACCTTTATTAGTCTTAGTCTTATAAGCTTCATCAAATAATTGAGCACACTCTGAACGCTGATGCATGAATGACAGACTTAATCGAGGAGGCGGCAGCAAAATGAGGTCTAACCAAGGTCCAACATGTACTTTTGATTAGGGGCCATATTCCCCTGTGCGGCTGGTGCGCACGCTTATATTGATGACGCTTATATGAAAACCTTATTGAGCAATATTGATTATGATTAATGATTCAGCAGAGTCGCATATGGTGCAAGCAGACTGCCTGTTCCTCATGCACAGTGTATTTGTGTTAGATTTGCCGCAATTCACAAAGCAATTTACATAAAAAAATTAAACAACCTGAATACGCTACTAGAAACGGGAAGTAGAAATCTAAGCATAATAGCAGTATATTTTGTTTCGTCAAGAAAAAAGCACTGTTCTTATCCTGCTTCGGTATGTCTGGTCTGATGGTAACTATGGAGCTTGAGAAACAATAAAAGATGACGATTAAAGCACAAAATGATGAAAAAATACAAATGAGTGTTTGATAAATGAATAACATAAAATATTAAGGCTCCGATGAGCCAACGATCTTTGTTGTACTATCATCCATAGGGTGCTTGCGTTATGCATCTGAAACTGTATAAGCAATATTTTAAAGCATTTGCATTAGCTAATGTACAAGCAAAAAGTGAAGACACGGCTTTGATAGACAGATTTGGGCGAAGGTTTGGGCGAAGATGCAACGGGTTTAGAGAAATTCCAACTGCAGTTTTACATTTGCTAGTTAGAAATCGCCACATGACTAGACTAGACGAAAAAATGCCTGCTTGCTACGGTAGGGAAAACCTGCTCTGATTGGCTGGGGGAGACTGGGTTGAGATTGGAGCTTAGTTCCAATTGGCTGGCGGGGAGACTGGGTTGAAATTGGAGCTCAGTTTTGATTAGCTGGCGGAGAATGGGTTAGGAATGGAGCTCAGTTTTGATTAGCTGGTGGGAAGACAGTGAATTGAGCTCAGTTTCGATTGGCTGGCGGAGAATGGGTTGGGATTGGAGCTCAGCTCTGATTGGCTGATGGGATGAACAGGCTGGGCAGTGAGCACAGCGCTATATGATAACAAAATAATGCTCTTAGCCCCTGACAGTAAAAGCAGGCAAATTGAACCAGAAGAAAATAACCAAAATGACAAATTATAGTATTTATGGTTTGATTTATGTTTTCTAGAGCGATATGTACAAACAAACGGCTGGCATAAAAGCAGTACAGAAGCGGAACCAGTTTTATAGCTAATATACAAAAATGTAATCAAGATCGACTTAATGCATTTACTAGTTTAAGTAGTATTACAGGAGCTCACGCGATAAAGAGGAAGCAAGATTGGCTCCGTTAATATGGACAGCTTGTTATTGACTGGCTGTAAGACAGCTCAGCTGAACTCTGATTGGCTGACACTGGAGATGAGTTATGACAGCTGAGCTTTGATTGGCTGACACTGGAGATGGATTGGGACAGCTGAGCTCTGATTGGCTGACACTGGAGGTTGGGTGGGACAGCTGAGCTCTGATTGGCTGATGTTTGAGATGGGATATGACAGCTGAGCTCTGATTGGCTGACACTGGAGATGGGGCGGGACAGCCGATCTTCACAGAATAGCTGTTTTATTAGCAACGAAAAAGTAGGACAATGAAAGAAACGAAAACAGGTCCCTTAAAAAGCCTTCAAAGTGCATATACTAACTAATCAGTAGTCAGCTACAGGCATGCATTCAAAATTGTCATTTTTGTGAAAGCATCAATTATCGAAGTTTCCAAAACAGCGAAGAACACTTGCCTTTTGTTAATGAAAAATTTGCAATTGATGTACGGTCACGACTGGATACACCTAGCCCCAGAATCGCCGTCCGAATCTGACTCTGTGTCCGACATCATGTCGCTGTCCGTCGCCTCGCCCGCCTCTTCATCTTCATCGTCGTCGTCATCATCGTCATCTTCGCCATCGGCAGCTCGTCTACGGCGAAGCAAATGGCGAGACTGAAAGGTATGGGACGGCAAAGTTAATGTAAATTACAATTTACGAATCAAAAGTTTGGAAGCGGCTCTGATTCATTGGCTGAGAGAGAGACACTGATTAGTGAGGAGCGGCTCTCATTGGCTGAGAGACAGACACTGACTAGAGAGGAGCGGCTCTGATTGGCTGAGAGACAGACACTGACTAGAGAGGAGCGGCTCTGATTGGCTGAGAGACAGACACTGACTAGAGAGGAGCGGCTCTCATTGGCTGAAAAACAGACACTGAGTAGCGCGCAGCGGCTCTGATTGGCTGAGAGACGTAGTATATGCATACTACGTGTTTAATTCAACAATCGCATGAAGAACACAGCGCAGTATTAACCCGTCTTTCTCGCCGATTCAGTTGTCGCATAAGCATCAGCAGCAGATTGGGTTCCATAGGCTGCACCCTGGCGTCCCTAGCCCGCTCAGTAAGATTGTTGAACACCCGGTCGCGCAACAGCCTAGCCGAGGCGCCGCTCTCCCGATCGGTCAGCTGCTGTTCCGTACAGCCGGCTTGCCAAAGTTTGAAATCGTTATCCAGGCCACTGGTGGCCAGGATTGGATGTTGCGGGTGCGGCTCCAGGACGTTCACAATGCCCGTCTCGTCAGCCTGCGAGAGGTTTGAAGGGATTAAGGATGAGATTATTGGGGCAGCTTCAGGCCAAGTTTGAAGGGATTGGGGAGAGGATTATTGGGGCAGCTTAGGACCGAGTTTGAAGGGATTGGGGAGAGGATTATTGGGGCAGCTTAGGACCGAGTTTGAAGGGATTGGGGAGAGGATTATTGGGGCAGCTTAGGACCGAGTTTGAAGGGATTGGGGAGAGGATTATTGGGGCAGCTTAGGACCGAGTTTGAAGGGATTGGGGAGAGGATTATTGGGGCAGCTTAGGACCGAGTTTGAAGAATTAGGGAGGGGATTATTGGGACAGCTTAGCGATGAGATACACAGAGCCAGCAAGGTTGCGGCTAACACAGACTTTGCAAACCTTAAAGCTATGCATGAGCCTGGCGGTGGCCGTGTCCCACAGGTAGACGTAGCCGCAGTCACTGCCGGACACCACGTACTCCGAATGGGCCCCGTAGAAATTGACGCCCTTAACCGTGGCATTGTTCCTATGCCCCTGATAGGTGCGAACAACTCGCTTAGTTGACCACTCAATCAGGTGGATATTCTCGTCATTATACGAGGCCAGCACGCAATCGCCCGTGTGATTGAAGCAGGCGGCGGTCACGTGAGTGCCGGGCAGGAGGCCGGGCGCGGCCAGACGGGCCAGCGGGTCGGACATGACCATCCGCTTGTCGAACACGTAGACACTATCGTCGCGGCCGCAGACGCAGTAGATATTGGGCCGGAGCGGGTGCTGGTGCACGGAGTAGAGCGGCACCCGGTCGCGGTTAGTTGGCGAACGGACCACCGTCAGCTTGGTGGCAGCCGGCTGCGGACCGTCGGCGCCAGCCTGACGAACGTCGATAAGAAGCACCCGGGCGTCCTCGCCGGCGCTGAGAATCTCGTGCGGCTCGAATAGCGGCGCAGCGCTCAGCTTGTGACAGGCGGCTGCGTGTTTGGCCAGCCGGCTGGTGTGACAGTCGCCAGATGGCGAGAAATGGCATAAGCGGACCTTTAGGGAGGAGGGGGAACTGCTAGTCATGCTCATTTCTAATCCATTGTATACTACTCTTAGTGAGTAGCTTACATGTAAAAACAAGGGGAACGAGGTTTAGATAGATCGATTGCTTGTTATAACTACTATCTATTAAATCATAGGATACTTTTGAGTATCTTTGGGTACTTATGAGTATCAATGGGTAGTTTTGGGTATCATTAGGTAGTTTGAGTATTATGGCCTATGGGGTACTTTTTGAGTACCATCGAGTACTTTTAAGAATCATGGGGTACTTTTTGAATATCATGTGGTACTTTTAGGTATCATGGAGTACTTTTAAGAATCATGGAGTATTTTGAGAATCATGGGGTACTTTTAAGAATAATAGGATACTTTTCGGAATCATGGGGTACTTCTGCAGATCATTAGGCACTTTTAAGGATAGGCCAGTACTTGCGAGGATCATCATGCACATGAACTGTGTACAGTTAAAAGCATCAAGGTTGCTGACAAAGCTGTAGCAACTTCCAACTGCAGTCAGCTTTTTACCTGTCCGTCCCTAGAAGCCGTGACAACGTGATTCTCGCTGATGAACTTGCACTGGAACACGTTGGCATGGTGACCGGTGGCGCCGGTCGTGAGAACTCGTTTACGGCGCACGCTGCTCAAACAGCAATTGAGATCGTCTGAGCCGCTAGCGATCAAATCCGAGTTGAACGGGCAGAAGCTCAGCGCGTTTACGCAGCCATTGTGCGCCGCGTAGGTGTGCATGAGGGACAGGTGGCAAACCACTGTCGGGCAGGTGTACACCTGCAGGTTCGGGGTCATCATGGACAAATTATAGACTAGCCCACATCAACATAGATACCCAATCCCATCAATCAAGATACCCGATCCCCATCAATCTAGATACCCGATCCCATCAATCTAAATACCCGATCCCATCAATCTAGATACCCGATCCCCATCAATCTAGATACCCGATCCCACCAACCAATCTAGATACCCGATCCCATCAATCTAGATACCCGATCCCATCAATCTAGATACCCGATCCCATCAATCTAGATACCCGATCCCCATCAATCTAGATACCCGATCCCACCAACCAATCTAGATACCCGATCCCATCAATCTAGATACCCGATCCCACCAACCAATCTAGATACCCGATCCCACCAACCAATCTAGGTACCCGATCCCATCAATCTAGATACCCGATCCCCATCAATCTAGATACCCGATCCCACCAACCAATCTAGATACCCGATCCCACCAACCAATCTAGGTACCCGATCCCATCAATCTAGATACCCGATCCCCATCAATCTAGATACCCGATCCCACCAACCAATCTAGATACCCGATCCCATCAATCTAGACACCCGATCCACACCAATCTAGATACCCGATCCCATCAATCTAGATACCCGATCCCACCAACCAATCTAGATACCCGATCCCATCAATCTAGATACCCGATCCCACCAACCAATCTAGATACCCGATCCCACCAACCAATCAAGATACCCGATCCCATCAATCTAGATACCCGATCCCACCAACCAATCTAGATACCCGATCCCCATCAATCTAGATACCCGATCCCATCAATCAAGATACCCGATCCCCATCAATCAAGATACCCGATCCCCATCAATCAAGATACCCGATCCTATCAATCAAGATACCCGATCCCATCAATCAAGATACCCGATCCCATCAATCTAGATACCCGATCCCACCAACCAATCTAGATACCCGATCCCATCAATCAAGATACCCGATCCCTATCAATCTAGATACCCGATCCCATCAATCTAGATACCCGATCCCACCAACCAATCTAGATACCCGATTCCATCAATCTGGACACCCGATCCACACCAATCTAGATACCCGATCCCCATCAATCTAGATACCCGATCCCATCAATCAAGATACCCGATCCCCACCAATCTAGATACCCGATCAGCATCAATCCAGATACCCGATCAGCATCAATCCAGATACCCGATCAGCATCAATCCAGATACCCGATCCCCACCAATCTAGATACCCCGATCAGCACCAGTCCCCCATCAACCTAGGATTCCTAGAAACGCGAGGCCGGACCCACCTGTCTGGCCCACTGTCCCGGCCTGGCCAGGTGCCGGTCCCGCATCAGGCCGAACAGTCCGGCGTGATGGGTCAGCGGTGCATCCCAGTTCAGGCAGGCGTCAACTTCCCGGTCGGTGATGCCAGCATCGGCGCCACCGACGCCGCCGCCAGCTGCCGGCCGACCGAAGCTGTTGTCCTCATCGTCGCTGTCGTCCTCCTCGTCGTCGTCGTCTTGCTCTTCCTCGAGGACCACTTCTTCGATGTCCTCGGCGCCGCCAGACCGCCTTGACGCGGAGGCGGCGGCGGCGGCAGCGGCCCCGTCGGCTGAGGCGTCGCCCTCCTCGCCGGCCGAGGTCTCCACGGACTCGATCCGGTAGAAGCCGCGCCTGGTGCGCCGGCCGGACTCAATGGAGCCGTCGGCCGACAGGGCAGCCGGACTGTCCACCCGGCTGCTGCCACACTCGGCCGCGGACGAGTCGCCAAGCAGCAGGCGTTCCCGGCGCAATCGGGAGCGCTGCAATTGAAGGCGGCTGCTGGCGCGACTGCCGCTGTTCACGTTGGAGTCGTCCGTCTCCTCCTGGGTTGAAGCAGAAAAACAGCTTTGATCACTGTGACCACTTTGAGCACTAGGGCAATCAGGGGATTCTGCTGAACGATTAACTAGATAACTGGTGGTTGGCACCCGTGCCCTCAATTACCCCAGCTAATGCTGGCACCCATTTTACAGCTGGGTGAACTGAAGCAATGCAGAGTTAAGTGTCTTGCTCAAGGACACAAATTGCTCCGAATGGATCGAGAATTGAACCCCCGACCTTCCAGTCGTGAGTCCGATGCTCTAACCACTAGGCTACAACCCCTAATAGGCTACAACCCCCTACTAGGCTAAAACCACATTGAAAACCAGTTGATTCCCTTGACAACCAGTTCATTCCCTTGACAACCAGGTAATCACGTCGACAACCAGTTGATTCTCTTGACAACCAGGCAATCACGTTGACAACTAGTTCATTCTCTTGACAACCAGGTAATCACATTGACAACCAGTTGATTCTCTTGACAACCAGGCAATCACGTTGACAACCATTTCATTCTCTTGACAACCAGGCAATCACGTTGACAACCAGTTCATTCTCTTGACAACAAGGCAATCACGTTGACAACCAGTTGATTGCCTTGACAACCAGTTGATTCTCTTGACAACCAGGTAATCACATTGACAACTAGATGATTCCCTTGAAAACCAGGTGAGTACTTTGATAACCAGGTAAATTCCTTCACAACGGGGTGATTTCATTGACAAGCAGATTAGCTTAGCAAGCTAAGCAGTTACAATACATGCCAGTAGGGTACTTGCTGGTCAGCTATGTTACTCCCTTGTAAAAAAGTGACCCAAAAATTCGGGTGATATCCTAGCAATCTTGATCCACCGGGAAGTTATGAGAACCCTACAAGAAGTGTATACTTGAGTACTTCAAGAGTCACACTTAAGGACAAGCCAGCTGTCAACAGAACACATCAAATAGGCTCAGCAGGCTCGGCTTACCCCGCCAGCAATTTGAATGTCGATTTCATCCTCGGCCCCATCGACATCCTCGGCATCATAATCATCTTCGAGCTCCATAGCCGCTTCATCGGGCACAGGAGGCTGCTGACGGCAATCAACGCCAGCAACCTGCTCCAGCTGCTCCATCAGGTTTTCACCGTCGGATGAAGCTGCCTGTGTTGGCAAGTCGTGCCGCGCCGGTTGCTGGGAATTTCCAGTCGAAGAGGATTCCTGCAAAAGTACATGTTGTTAGTACTTTTATAATGCGCGAAGTATAGCACTTCTCGGGCAAATATTAAATTCACTAATTCTCATTAGTAACAATATAGCCGACCAACTCTAACGGGATTCATTACATGGAACGGCAAAGCACAAGTTCAGAAAGACAAACATGAAATAATTTTTTTGTCCAAGAGCCTTAATCAGGGCTGTAGCCAATGTTTATTTCTGTTTGTCAGTAATTTACTACTACTACTACTAAGAATATTCCAGTAGCATATTAGACGCACTGCAACAAATTTTTAGAAAATGCACGAATAATTTAAGAAGCAAATGATATGAACTGCAACTGTCAGTCGGGGAAATAATGCAGCGGAAGTCCTGGACGCTCTCTGATTTGGTTCCTGTAGCTGAATCTGGCACTTGGAACTTGAAAAATGGCGGCCCGGTTTTCAAATCTGGCACTTGGAACTTGAAAAATGGCGGCCCGGTTTTCAAATCTGGCACTTGGAACTTGAAAAATGGCGGCCCGGGTTTTCAAATCTGGCACTTGGAACTTGAAAAATGGCGGCCCGGGTTTTCAAATCTGGCACTTGGAACTTGAAAAATGGCGGCTCGGTTTTCAAATCTGGCACTTGGAACTTGAAAAATGGCGGCTCGGTTTTCAAATCTGGCACTTGGAACTTGAAAAATGGTGGCCCGGTTTTCAAATCTGGCACTTGGAACTTGAAAAATGGCCACCAGGTTTTCAAATCTGGCACTTGGAACTTGAAAAATGGTAGCCCGGTTTTCAAATCTGGCACTTGGAACTTGAAAAATGGCGGCTAGGTTTTCAAATCTGGCACCTTGAGTTTTGAAAAATGGCGACTAGGTTTCGAAATCATTTAATCACGATTTCCACATAATTGAAACAATTCACAACCTCAATTAATTAATATGCAAATCAGGAAGGACGCCAAAAACGCCAAAATCGTCACTGCTTGGACTTGACATCCATGACAACTCGAATGCCCTGGCCGGCCAGTTCTGAGCACAGGTAGCGCCACACGTGACCGACTCGCACCGTGACGATGCCAGGACTTCCAGCGCCGTCTCGCTGCTGCTGCTCCCGGCTGCTGCTCTCGTCGCAGGCGCTGCACACCCAGCCTTCGTCGTCGGCGCCGGCCTCAGCGGTGGCAGCGGCGAACATCGGGGCCAACAGGCTGCCGCAGGCGGAGCAGACGCGAACGAAAGCGCCGTCGGAACAGTCGACAAGCCTGTCCTGGATGACGTAGGCGGCGCCGTGCGAGATTAGCGAGTCGCGTTCCATCTCGCCTAGTCGAACGCCGCCGCCAATTTTGCGACCTTTGGCCGGCTGGCGGAATGTGTTGTCTATTGGGCCGGTTGATCGCACCTGGAGTTCCGGTTCGCTTGGATTCTTAGAATTCTTGGAAGCTACAGGTATAAAACGGACAGGTGAAAGGGAGAAGATAGGGCTTCTAATGACAAGTGGGAAAGAGGCTCTTGAGAGCAGAGAAAAAACGGGTCATTCAACGGCAAAGGGGTCATTTATAAAGGGCAAGCAAAGGGGTCATTTAAGGACACGAGAAGGGGGTCATTTAAGGACAAACAAAGGGGGTCATTTAGGGACAAGAATAGGGCGTCATTAAAGGACACGAAAGGGGGGGTTTATTTAAGGACAAGCAAAGGGGTTCATTCAGGGACACGAAAAAGGGTCATTTAAGGATGAACAAAGGGGTTTATTCAGCGAAACGAAAAGGGGTCATTTAAGGACAAACAAAGTGGGTCGTTTAAGGACATGAAAAGGGGTTCATGAAAGAACAAGCAAAGGGGTCATTCAAGGACAAACAGGGGGATCATTTAAGGACACGAAGAAAGGGGGGCCGGGGTCATCTCGGTCATTTAAAGAATAGGGGGGTCATTCAAGGACACGAAAAGGGATTCATTTAAGGTCAAGCTTGAAAGGGGTCATTCAAGGACAAAATGAAACAAAGGGATCATTTAAGGACACGTAAAGGGTCATTACCAAAAGTTAAATGTTTCTACAGACGGGTGAAAATGAGATCACTCAAGGACAGATGAAGGTCAGTACAGACTGGGCCATACGCGGCCATATACGCAACAAAAGCCCCAAAAAGCAGCAGGCACCGCAGTGAAAAAAGCAACTCGCCTGGAACTTGTCGGCAACCATGTGGCGCAGGCGCTGATAATAGACCATGCCGACAAAGATCTGCGCCTCCAGCAGGCGGCCAGTGAAGCCGCAGTACATCGGCTCCGTGCACCATCTGTCGAAGCCGTGCCGCTGAAGCACGTCGGCGTAGTCTTCAAATAGCGGCGCGTCGATTTCGCCGTCGCGTTGAAAAGCCGTAGCGTCGACGCAGTCGCCAGACAGTGCGGCGGATTTGCCGGCGAGGAATTCCAGCATCATGCCGACAGTCATGCGGGAGGGGAACCCGTGCGGATTGAAGATGATGTCTGGCACGATGCCAGTCGGAGTGAACGGCATGTCCTCGGCGGGCAGCAGCAGACTGTTGACACCTTTCTGGCCGTGCCGAGAGCTGAACTTGTCGCCGATGTCGGGCCTGCGAGGCAGACGGACGGTGAGGGTGGCCCGGTGCGGCTGACCGGCGGTGCTCACGCACTCCAGGTAGCCCGGGTCGCCTTTGTACCGGACTACCGTGTGGTGCCGGGTCTCGTCGCTGGGGGGGGGGGGTTGAGATGGCGGCATGGAGATTAAACACAGCAGCGAGATGGCGCTTGAGAGTGACATTTCCCTGCATACATGAGCCGATAGGGAGTGACATTTCCCTGCATACATGAGCCGATAGGGAGTGACATTTCCCTGCATACATGAGCCGATAGGGAGTGACATTTCCCTGCATACATGAGCCGATAGGGAGTGACATTTTCCTGCATACATGAGCCGATAGGGAGTGACATTTCCCTGCATACATGAGCCGATAGGGAGTGACATTTCCCTGCATACATGAGCCGATAGGGAGTGACATTTTCCTGCATACATGAGCCGATAGGGAGTGACATTTCCCTGCATACATGAGCCGATAGGGAGTGACATTTCCCTGCATACATGAGCCGATAGGGAGTGACATTTCCCTGCATACATGAGCCGATAGGGAGTGACATTTCCCTGCATACATGAGCCGATAGGGAGTGACATTTCCCTGCATACATGAGCCGATAGGGAGTGACATTTTCCTGCATACATGAGCCGATAGGGAGTGACATTTCCCTGCATACATGAGCCGATAGGGAGTGACACTTCCCTGCATACATGAGCCGATAGGGAGTGACACTTCCCTGCATACATGAGCCGATAGGGAGTGACATTTCCCTGCATACATGAGCCGATAGGGAGTGACACTTCCCTGCATACATGAGCCGATAGGGAGTGACACTTCCCTGCATACATGAGCCGATAGGGAGTGACATTTCCCTGCATACATGAGCCGATAGGGAGTGACATTTCCCTGCATACATGAGCCGATAGGGAGTGACATTTCCCTGCATACATGAGCCGATAGGGAGTGACATTTCCCTGCATACATGAGCCGATAGGGAGTGACACTTCCCTGCATACATGAGCCGATAGGGAGTGACACTTCCCTGCATACATGAGCCGATAGGGAGTGACATTTCCCTGCATACATGAGCCGATAGGGAGTGACATTTCCTGCATATATGAGCCAATAGGGAGTGACATTTCCTGCATATGAGCCGATAGGGAGTGACAGTTCACCTGTAGTAGCAGTAGACGGGATCGCCGGGCTGCAGCGGTGTCCCGATCGGCGGGAAGCCGTCCGCCTCGATGCCCGAGGCCGCCGGCTCCGGGCCGAACACGCCGAATCGCAGCGGACAGGCCGGTGCTGCCGCGCCGCTGCTCGACTGCTGCTGTCGACGACCACCGCCACCGCTGCCACCGCCGCCGCCTTCAAGCTTGGTGAGGTCGATGACCTGCGACTTGTAGATGCAGGCGTCAGCTAAGCCGCGGTCGTAAGCCGCTTTGTTGATCACCATGGCGTCCTCCATGTCGTAGCTGCGAGTGGAGCGTTTGATGCACCGTTTTGGATTAATGTCTAATACAGTACAGCTGTGGTGCCACTAATACAGTACAGCTGTGGTGCTGGTGCCACTAATACAGTACAGCTGTGGTGCCACTAATACAGTACAGCTGTGGTGCCACTAATACAGTACAGCTGTGGTGCCACTAATACAGTACAGCTGTGGTGCCACTAATACAGTACAGCTGTGGTGCCACTAATACAGTACAGCTGTGGTGCCACTAATACAGTACAGCTGTGGTGCCACTAATACAGTACAGCTGTGGTGCCACTAATACAGTACAGCTGTGGTGCCACTAATACAGTACAGCTGTGGTGCCACTAATACAGTACAGCTGTGGTGCCACTAATACAGTACAGCTGTGGTGCCACTAATACAGTACAGCTGTGGTGCCACTAATACAGTACAGCTGTGGTGCCACTAATACAGTACAGCTGTGGTGCCACTAATACAGTACAGCTGTGGTGCCACTAATACAGTACAGCTGTGGTGCCACTAATACAGTACAGCTGTGGTGCCATTAATACAGTACAGCTGTGGTGCCACTAATACAGTACAGCTGTGGTGCCACTAATACAGTACAGCTGTAGTGCCACTAATACAGTCCAGCTGCGGTGCCACTAATACAGTCCAGCTGTGGTGCCACTAATACAGCAGCACGGTACAGCAACAACAAAGGTTAAAAACAAAGAAAAGAAGCGAGCCTCACCCAGTGTAAGAGACCACAGCCACAATGGCATTGAACCCGAGCGCATTGTCGCTCATGCCGTACTTATCAAAGGTATTAGTTTTAACCATAGGCTTCTGCGGACACAGTAATCTGTACAGTTTATTGTCAGACCGATGCCTGTAGCTGTTATAGCTGTGACCCATGGACTGCTTGCCCATCTGGCACTGGTAGATATTTCTGGGACTCTGATTGAAATCAGGGAACGGGGTTAGGCCGGCAACGAAGCTAAATATAGCATTCTTATCGCACTCGCAATGGGTCGAGTCTGGCTGCAACGATTTTTCATCAATTGCGATGCCCAGAAAGCACTGCTCGTAGGGCCCGATGTACTCTAAGCAGTTGCTGACCAGATTGCGGACCGGCCGGAGCAGCCGAGCCGAGTCGCTGAATAGGTAGAGGCCCGGATAGGGGCCAGCAGAGCCGGCGCCGCGCGGCGTTACCAAGGCAACCTCCAGGGTTCGGGGCACTAGGCGAGCTCGCCGCGAACCCGACGGTGGCGACGTCTGCAATGGTGAAGAAAGTCTTAGAGATGCCAGTGGGTTGGAAGCGTGGGAGTACGGAATGAAATAATCACGTGACTAAATTTAATTTCAGTGAAGTACTGTCTACAATCACGCGACTGAACTTGGCCTCGATTATCACGTGACTGAACTTGGCCTTGATAACCACGTGACTGGACTTGGCCTTGATAATCATGCGACTGAACTTGGCCTTAATAATCAGTAATCACGTGACTGAATTTGGCCTTGATAACTACGTGACTGAACTTGGCCTTGATAATCACGCGACTGAACTTGGCCTGAAAAATCACGTGACTGAATTTGGCCTTGATAACCACGTGACTGAACTTGGCCTTGATAATCACGCGACTGAACTTGGCTTTGATAATCACGTGACTGAACTTGGCTTTGATAATCACGTGACTGAACTTGGCTTTGATAATCACGCGACTGAACTTGGCCTTGATAACCACGTGACTGAACTTGGCCTTGATAATCACGTGACTGAACTTGGCCTTGATAATCTCGTGACTGAACTTGGCCTTGATAACCACGTGACTGAACTTGGCCTTGATAATCACGCGACTGAACTTGGCCTTGACAATCTCGTGACTGAACTGGATTATCCCGTGATTGAAGTTTGGCATAAAGGTAGTTGTGATTAACCATGCAAGGTAAAATTGATGTCGCAAGAAAATCGCTATCAACAGCCGGTTCACCTTTTGCAGCCGCAGCCAGTTGGCCAGCCCGACAGCCAGCCGGGGCGGCACCAGGCCGCACAGCACGCCGTCCAGTAGCACAGGCAAGCAGGTCTGCAGGTCCTGACTGAGCGCGGATGCTTCATTTAACGGCACCAGGCCGCGCAGGCACATCTCGGCGGTCAGGCTGGCCCGATCCGGTCGCTCCGGCGAGCTGACTACCAAGCAGGCGGCGGTGAGATGATTCAACAAGCCGCAAGGTGTACCGTCTGGCGTGTGCACCGGACAGATGAAGCCCCAGGTCTCCGGTAGCAGGCGCCTAACCGCGGTAGTTCGCATCTCGGTGAAAAAAGCGCCCCGATGTACGGCGCGAAAATGGGCGGCAAATCTTAGCCGATTGATATTGTCGCCGGGCACCACCAGACCGGTGTTCTGCAGCAGCAGCAGGCTCTGGCTGTTCAAATTGCCTGTGGCCATGAAATTCTCCATCGCGGCCGTGATGTCGTGCGAACACAGGCCTACTGCCGTTTTTATTGCGTCGCTTATGGCTGCCTGGTTGCCGGCTTGGGCCTTGGCCAGCTTCTTCTCCATCAGGCGCTGCAAGGTCAGCAGCCATCTGTAGAGAATGTCGCGGAGCACCTGCGACGGAGCGGAGGTAGGGAGGCAATGCAAGAGCTTAAGCTCTGACTCTGCGATGAGATATTATGCTCGTGAAGTGAATCTATATGAAATCTCATTCTCGGTTTGCAACTAGGAGCGTATATAAGATAAAATCTAACCGTGAGATTTCTATTCTAAAAATCTCACTATGAGATTTTGACCCTAGCATGCGATCTCACCAAAAGATAACGACCCTAGAATGAGATCTCACCATGAGATTACGACCCTAGAATGAGATCTCACCATGAGATTACGACCCTAAAATGAGATCTCACCATGAGATTACGACCCTAGAATGAGATCTAATCATGGAATTACGACCCTCGAATGAGATCTAACCATAATACTCCGATCCTAGTATGAGATTTGATCATGAGATTACGACTCTAGAATGAGATATAGATTGCATCACTAGGTGTAAGCATTGTCCCTCTCCAGCCGCACACCTGCAGATAGAGATGACCGGGCAGCAGCAGCTCCTGGAACATCAGGCTATCGTTGGATTCAACGGCGCACAGGCCACGTACGCTGGCGTGCAGTTTGCGCAGCATCAGGCAGAGCAGGTAGAACTTGTCAGCATCCGATTCGCAGTGGGTGAGCACGGAGCGCTGCATCAGATGGCGGCCAAGGTCCAAGTCGCTGGCGTCGGCCGGTACGCGCAGCTTTTGCCTGGCAACCGGGCGACGGGGAATAAATGTACAGAGAGCTACAGGTGCGGCGTCAGTTGCTGATTGACTAACTAACTAGCCAACTAACTAACTAACTAACTAACTAACTAACTAACTAACTAACTAACTAGCTAACTAACAAACTAACAAACTAACAAACTAACAAACTAACGAACGAACGAACGAACTAACTAACTAACTAGCCAACTAACTAACTAACTAACTAACTAACTAACTAACTAACTAACTAACTAACTAGCCAACTAACTAACTAACTAACTAACTAACTAACTAACTAACTAACAAACTAACAAACTAACGAACGAACGAACGAACGAACGAACTAACTAACTAACTAACAAACTAACGAACGAACGAACGAACTAACTAACTAACTAGCCAACTAACTAACTAACTAACTAACAAACTAACTAACTGACTAACTAACTAGCCAACTAACTAACTAACTAACTAACTAACTAACTAGCTAACTAACAAACTAACAAACTAACGAACGAACGAACGAACGAACGAACTAACTAACTAACTAACTAACTAGCCAACTAACTAACTAACTAACTAACTAACTAACTAACTAACTAACTAACTAACTAACTAACTAACTAACTAACTAGCCAACTAACTAACTAACTAACTAACTAACTAACTAACTAACTAACTAACTAACTAACTAACTAACTAGCCAACTAACTAACTAACTAACTAACTAACGAACGAACGAGCTAACTAACTAACTACCGAACTAACTAACGAACTAAGTCAAGACTGTTTCTCACCTGAAAGAGTGACCAATATACTTCAACACAGACTGGCGCGTCTTGAACTGGTCGGAAGACTGCAGATACAGCAGTGCCTGCTTGGCCATGAATAATAGTGACGGGTCACCGCTGCCGCTGCCAATGCCCGTGTGGCTCAGCACAATGGCCTGGTACATCTCGGCTGGCGAGCCATCGAACAGGGCCCGCAGCAGAAGCCCAACTGGGGCGTAGAACTGCTCCTTCTCGTAGGTGAAAGCCATCACCGGGTCCGAGCCGTTGCGCCAGTGTAAAATGTTTACGCTGGCGGTCTGATGGCGTTTTTCAATCATAATAATTATTTTTACTGTTTTAATGGGATTTAGGATGACGGAGAGAGGGGTCAAGGAGGTGGGGTTGGAGGGACAAGAATGGAAACAACCGAGAGTGAATGAGCGATTGGGAAGCCAATTAAGCGATGGGATCAATGAGGACATTGGATCATTCAGGTGATGGGATCAATGAGGACATTGGATCATTCAGCTGATGGGATCAATGAGGACATTGGATCATTCAGGTGATGGGATCAATGAGGACATTGGATCATTCAGGTGATGGGATCAATAAGGACAATGGATCATTCAGCTGATGGGATCAATGAGGAAATTGGATCATTCAGCTGATGGGATCAATGAGGACATTGGATCATTCAGCTGATGGGATCAATGAGGACATTGGATCATTCAGCTGATGGGATCAATGAGGACATTGGATCATTCAGCTGATGGGATCAATGAGGACATTGGATCATTCAGCTAATGGGATCAATGAGGAAAATGGATCATTCAGCTGATGGGATCAATGAGGACATTGGATCATTCAGGTGATGGGATCAATGAGGACATTGGATCATTCAGCTGATGGGATCAATGAGGACAATGGATCATTCAGCTGATGGGATCAATGAGGACAATGGATCATTCAGGTGATGGGATCAATGAGGACAATGGATCATTCAGCTGATGGGATCAATGAGGACATTGGATCATTCAGCTGATGGGATCAATGAGGACATTGGATCATTCAGCTGATGGGATCAATGAGGACAATGGATCATTCAGCTGATGGGATTAATGAGGACAATGGATCATTCAGCTGATGGGATTAATGAGGACAATGGATCATTCAGCTGATGGGATTAATGAGGACATTGGATCATTCAGCTGATGGGATCAATGAGGACATTGGATCATTCAGGTGATGGGATCAATGAGGACATTGGATCATTCAGCTGATGGGATCAATGAGGACATTGGATCATTCAGGTGATGGGATCAATGAGGAAATGGGATCATTCAGGTGATGGGATCAATGAGGAAATGGGATCAATGAGGAAATGGGATCATTCAGCTGATGGGATCAATGAGGACATTGGATCATTCAGGTGATGGGATCAATGAGGACATTGGATCATTCAGCTGATGGGATCAATGAGGACATTGGATCATTCAGCTGATGGGATCAATGAGGACATTGGATCATTCAGGTGATGGGATCAATGAGGACATTGGATTATTTAGGTGATGGGATCAATGAGGAAATGGGATCAATGAGGAAATGGGATCATTCAGGTGATGGGATCAATGAGGAAATGGGATCATTCAGGTGATGGGATCAATGAGGACATTGGATCATTCAGCTGATGGGATCAATGAGGACATTGGATCATTCAGGTGATGGGATCAATGAGGAAATGGGATCATTCAGGTGATGGGATCAATGAGGAAATGGGATCAATGAGGAAATGGGATCATTCAGGTGATGGGATCAATGAGGAAATTGGATCATTCAGGTGATGGGATCAATGAGGAAATGGGATCATTCAGCTGATGGGATCAATGAGGACATTGGATCATTCAGGTGATGGGATCAATGAGGAAATTGGATCATTTAGGTGATGGGATCAATGAGGAAATGGGATCAATGAGGAAATGGGATCATTCAGGTGATGGGATCAATGAGGAAATGGGATCATTCAGGTGATGGGATCAATGAGGACATTGGATCATTCAGCTGATGGGATCAACGGACATTGGATCATTCAGCTGTTGGGATCAACGTGGACATTGGATCATTCAGCTGATGGGATCAACGTGGACATTGGATCGTTCAGTTGGATAAAAAATGAAGAGACATATCAAGATTCCAGATCAGGTCAGGATAATCCCCCAGCTTCACCTCGTCGTCGGTAACGCAGCGCACAATGACGGCCTTGTCGGAGAACCATTTTCCTTTCTTAACAAAGGAAGGCCGACACACGGATATGGGATAATTCCTCCTGGGCATAATTAGCATTCGGATAATCCGCTCGTTGCCATTGACAATAAAATAACCGCCTGCCTCGTTGTGCTCCTCGTGAGCCGCGACCAGCTCGGCCCCAGATTTGCCAAACAGGCTGCACACTCGGGACCGGACCATGATTGGCACGCTGCCAAGCCGGGTGTCCAGCGACTCCACCAGCTGGCCGTTGACCCGGAATTCTAGCCGGCCAACCAGGCCGCCAGTATAGGTGGCGCCCGAGCGGCGGCACTGGCTGGGCAGCAAGGGCCGCTGGCTCAGCTCGTCTGTTGGCGACTTCAGCTCCAGACTGGCGATTGACACCTTGGAGATTAGGGATTGGGAAGCATTTAATCTGGATCTTCAGTTGGTC
Source organism: Macrostomum lignano (assembly GCA_002269645.1). Lineage (NCBI taxonomy): Eukaryota > Metazoa > Platyhelminthes > Macrostomidae > Macrostomum > Macrostomum lignano. The sequence continues at coordinate 41,566 of NIVC01002326.1, forward strand.
TCTCTCCCCTGATGCTTCAGCGGGTCTCCCTGATCCCCTGATGCTTCATTGGGTCTCCCTGATCCCCTAATGCTTCATTGGGTCTCCCTGATCCCCTGATGCTTCATTGGGTCTCCCTGATCCCCTGATGCTTCATTGGGTCTCCCTGATCCCCTGATGCTTCATTGGGTCTCCCTGATCCCCTGATGCTTCATTGGGTCTCTCTGATCCCCTGATGCTTCATTGGGTCTCCCTGATCCCCTGATGCTTCATTGGGTCTCCCTGATCCCCTGATGCTTCATTGGGTCTCCCTGATCCCCTGATGCTTCATTGGGTCTCCCTGATCCCCTGATGCTTCATTGGGTCTCCCTGATCCCCTGATGCTTCATTGGGTCTCCCTGATCCCCTGATGCTTCATTGGGTCTCCCTGATCCCCTGATGCTTCATTGGGTCTCCCTGATCCCCTGATGCTTCATTGGGTCTCCCTGATCCCCTGATGCTTCATTGGGTCTCCCTGATCCCCTGATGCTTCATTGGGTCTCCCTGATCCCCTGATGCTTCATTGGCTGTCCCTGATCCCCTGATGCTTCATTAGGTCTCCCTGATCCCCTGATGCTTCATTGGGTCTCCCTGATCCCCTGATGCTTCATTGGGTCTCCCTGATCCCCTGATGCTTCATTGGGTCTCCCTGATCCCCTGATGCTTCATTGGGTCTCCCTGATTTCCTGATGCTTCATTGGGTGTCCCTGATCCCCTGATGCTTCAGCGGGTCTCCCTGATCCCCTGATGCTTCATTGGGTCTCCCTGATCCCCTGATGCTTCATTGGGTCTCCCTGATCCCCTGATGTTTCATTGGGTCTCCCTGATCCCCTGATGCTTCATTGGGTCTCCCTGATCCCCTGATGCTTCATTGGGTCTCCCTGATTCCCTGATGCTTCATTGGGTCTCCCTGATGCTTCATTGGGTCCCCTGATCCCCTGATGCTTCATTGGGTCTCCCTGATTTCCTGATGCTTCATCGGGTCTCCCCTACATTTTTAGGGCCAGAACCCGACAGAAAGTGGGCTAAACGCTTATCCAGGTCTCTGCTATATCTTCAAGAATGCAGTAGTTCAACAAAGAAAAAACTCGGACACAGATCAAACTCACCTGAACCCGAGACCGGCCAGCGTGCGCATCGGCATAGACTGTCGGCAGGCTGCGGGCAGCCAAGCTGAGACCTCGCTGTACAACAAAATTAAAGGAATCCAAGTGCGGCCTGGACAGATCCTGCATTGTTTGCTTCTACTGCCGCCGGCGCTTTACGGTTGGAATGGAATTGTTGTGATGCTTGGTATTGGAAACTAGGAATTAGTAGCAATTATAGACATCCTATAAAATATGAGCACTCATACACACGCTCACACAGGGTGTACAATGGCCCAGACACTCTAATGTGTTTGAATCGCACACACAAGCCTTCAAATTGGCCGCGCGAGGAATCGAACCAGGGGTCTTTGAAGCGAAACTTTGCTCTGCTTCTTAATAATATACAACCTATACTACTGGCCTACCTATTAAAATAAGTAGTATGCAACAACTATAGTACAAGCTGTCTAATTCACAAGAAAGAACAATGCAATAACAATAACAATAACAAATTTATCCAGCACAAAGTTTATACATGGTGAGCAAGCACCTTTGGCATACATGTTTGATTACTGTTTGAAAAAATATAGTTATACACATTTTGTTTTGACCGGAGGAAAAAGTAGTTGGAAAAATTTATTGGAAAATGTTAAGCTACACTTTTTTATATTTGCCATTGCAATTAGAAAACTTTATAAAGACAGAAATGCCAATTGGGTAGGAAAAAGTTTAATAGCTAATTTATAAAAAATACTTCTCAGCAATGAATTAGAAGTATATTGGAGGAAAAATATAACATTTATTTGGAAATACGGCACATGGTTTGTTACTAAATAACAACTGCATCAAGACAACGGGGAAAGCATTGGCACTTATTAACTAGAGCTTTAGAATTAGCGATCCATGCTGGCTAGCAATCCACTCTATACTAGCAATCCACTCTATGCTAGCAATCCACTCTATGCTAGCAATTTACTCTATGCTAGCAATCCACTCTATGCTAGCAATCCACTCTATGCTAGCAATTTACTCTATGCTAGCAATCCACTCTATGCTAGCAATCCACACTATGCTAGCAATCCACTCTATGCTAGCAATTCACTCTATGTTTGCAAATACAATACTATATACTAGCAATCCACTCTATGTTAGCAATCCACTCTATGTTAGCAATCCACTCTATACTAGCAATCCACTCTATGTTAGCAATCCACACTATGTTAGCAATCCACTCTATGTTAGCAATCCACTCTATGTTAGCAATCCACTCTATGTTAGCAATCCACTCTATGTTAGCAAATACTATATACTAGCAATCCACTCTATGTTAGCAATCCACTCTATACTAGCAATCCACTCTATACTAGCAATCCACTCTATGCTAGCAATCCACTCTATACTAGCAATCCACTCTATGCTAGCAATTCACTCTATGCTAGCAATCCACTCTATGCTAGCAATCCACTCTATGCTAGCAATCCACTCTATGCTAGCAATCCACTCTATACTAGCAATCCACTCTATACTAGCAATCCACTCTATACTAGCAATCCATTCTATCTGAGTGCTATCCGAGGCTAGCCGCTTGTAACTAATAAAACTGAACGGATAAGAAGCACATAGATTAAAAACGGAGCTGAAATGCAGTGCACGGCCAGGCCGCAGCGCTAAGCTACAAAGATGACGGGCGGATCCGTCGGATCAACTGGCAGCGCCAAAAAGTCGTCAATTAGCATGTTGCGACGAATCGCCACGTCCACTACCCCGGCTAAGTCGGGCAGCGGCCGGCCGAGCAGCTTCTTATAGCCGGCCAGTAGCTCTTTAACATCTGTCAGCACCTCGTTGTTGCTGTCGATCAGGTACACTGGGATTGGAACCGTTTTATTTCGGCCGCCAGTTGGCCAGGTCTGCAGGAAGACGCTGCCCGGAAGGGCGCCCATGAAAAGTCTGGAGAGGGAGAGAGGGTTGGTCCAGCCAATCAGAATCTGGGGAATCCCAGGCCCGCCTGAAACCAGCCAATCAGAATCTGGGGAATCCTAGGCCCGCCTGAAATCAGCCAATCAGAATCTAGGGAATCCCATACCCGTCTGAAACCAGCCAATCAGAATCTAGGCAATCTCAGACCCGTCTGAAACAATCCAATCAGAATCTGGGAAATCTCATATCCGCCTGAAACCAGCCAATCAGAATCTGGGAAATCTCATATCCGCCTGAAACCAGCCAATCAGAATCTGGGGAATCCCAGACCTGTCTGAAACCAGCCAATCGGAATTTGGTGAATCCCAGGCCCGTCTGAAACCAGCCAATCAGAATCTGGTGAATTCCAGGGCCGTCTGAAGCCAGCCAATCAGAATCTGGGGAATCCCAGCCGCGCCTAAAATCAGTAAATAAGAATCCAATCCAAACCACATACCTGCCAACAAACATGTTCGGTAGCGCGAAGGCGCTGCTGCCGCAGCAATCCAGCAGCTCTTCCCCGTGATCGTCGGCCACTACGTCGTCATCTTCGGAGCAATAGGCGGCGCCAATCCGCTCGGAGAACTGGCAACGGGCGCGCAGCCGGGCCAGGGTCTGGCATTCTTGCTTGTGCATTGGCCAGTCTTTGCGCTGGCACTCTCTGCCGCAGTACCAGCGGTTGGTGCAGGCGCCGCACCGACGACACGAGCCGGCGCCTTTGCCGCACTGTGAGCAGGCGCCTATCCTCGGGTCAATTAGCCGATCAATGAAGTCTTTATTGTTGTCCGCAACTTTTTTCACTTGAATCTTGGTTTTACTACTTCGATTAGCAGTGGCAGTCGTGCTAAAAGTTTCTTTGCTTTTGCCGACCTGGCAAACTCTGCCAGTGCTGCTGCTGTTGTTGCTTCGGTCTTTGAGGCTGGCTTTCTGCATGGCTGCTTGCCTGCTTGCTGGGCATGCAGTAATATTCGTAGCAGTAGTAAATAGCGAATGTGCCAGAAATTCAAATACCAACACTAAAAATAGACTAGCAGTTAGGACTCAGGACACCAGTTGGGATTCAGGACACCAGTTGGGGTTCAGGACACCAGCTGGGATTCAGGACACCAGTTGGGATTCAGGACACCAGTTGGGATTCAGGACACCAGCTGGGATTCAGGACACCAGTTGGGATTCAGGACACCAGCTGGGATTCAGGACACCAGTTGGGATTCAGGACTCCAGTTGGGATTCAGGACACCAGTTGGGACTCAAGACACTAGTTGGGATTCAGGACACCAGCTGGGATTCAGGACACCAGCTGGGATTCAGAACACCAGTTAGGACTCAGGAATCCAGTTGGGATTCAGGACACCAGTTGGGATTCAGGACACCAGCTGGGATTCAGGACACCAGTTGGGATTCAGGACACCAGTTGGGATTCAGGACACCAGTTGGGATTCAGGACACCAGTTGGGATTCAGGACACCAGTTGGGATTCAGGACACCAGTTGGGATTCAGGACACCAGTTGGGACTCAAGACACTAGTTGGGATTCAGGACACCAGCTGGGATTCAGGACACCAGCTGGGATTCAGAACACCAGTTAGGACTCAGGACACCAGTTGGGATTCAGGACACCAGTTGGGATTCAGGACACCAGTTGGGATTTAGGACACCAGTTGGGATTCAGGAAACCAGTTGGGATTCAGGACACCAGTTGGGATTCAGGACTCCAGTTGGGATTCAGGACACCAGCTGGGATTCAGGACACCAGTTGGGATTCAGGACACCAGTTGGGATTTAGGACACCAGTTGGGATTCAGGACACTAGTTGGGATTCAGGACACCAGTTGGGATTCAGGACACCAGTTGGAATTCAGGACACCAGTTGGGATTCAGGACACCAGTTGGGATTCAGGACACTAGTTGGGATTCAGGACACCAGTTGGGATTCAGGACACCAGTTGGGATTCAGGAAACCAGTTGGGATTCAGGACACCAGTTGGGATTCAGGACTCCAGTTGGGATTTAGGACACCAGTTGGGATTCAGGAAACCAGTTGGGATTCAGGACACCAGTTGGGATTCAGGACACCAGTTGGGATTCAGGACACTAGTTGGGATTCAGGACACCAGCTGGGATTCAGGACACCAGTTGGGATTCAGGACACTAGTTGGGATTCAGGACACCAGTTGGGATTTAGGACACTAGTTGGGATTCAGGACACCAGTTGGGATTCAGGACACCAGTTGGGATTCAGGACACCAGTTGGGATTCAGGACACCAGTTGGGACTCAGGACACCAGCTGGGATTCAGGACACCAGTTGGGATTCAGGACACCAGTTGAGATTCAGGACACCAGTTGGGATTCAGGACACCAGTTGGGATTCAGGAAACCAGTTGGGATTCAGGACACCAGTTGGGATTCAGGACTCCAGTTGGGATTCAGGACACCAGCTGGGATTCAGGACACCAGTTGGGATTCAGGACACCAGTTGGGATTTAGGACACCAGTTGGGATTCAGGACACTAGTTGGGATTCAGGACACCAGTTGGGATTCAGGACACCAGTTGGGATTCAGGACACCAGTTGGGATTCAGGACACCAGTTGAGATTCAGGACACCAGTTGGGATTCAGGACACCAGTTGGGATTTAGGATACCAGTTGGGATTCAGGACACCAGTTGGGATTCAGGACTCCAGTTGGGATTCAGGACACCAGCTGGGATTCAGGACACCAGTTGGGATTCAGGACACCAGTTGGGATTTAGGACACCAGTTGGGATTCAGGACACTAGTTGGGATTCAGGACACCAGTTGGGATTCAGGACACCAGTTGGAATTCAGGACACCAGTTGGGATTCAGGACACCAGTTGGGATTCAGGACACTAGTTGGGATTCAGGACACCAGTTGGGATTCAGGACACCAGTTGAGATTCAGGACACCAGTTGGGATTCAGGACACCAGTTGGGATTCAGGACACCAGTCAGACAGGTATTTGAGATCCGTGTAATCCAACACTAACTGAGCATAAGCATAAAAGCAGCTGAGGTCACACTCAAACAGCCAAATGAATAAGTCACAACAAGAATTGAATAGGTAGGAAAGTGAGCACGGGAAGAGACGGAATTTATTGATTTATTTATTGGAGTTGAAGTTGTGAGGGTAGTGGCGTCTAAGCTTTGGAAATAAAGGCACAGTTACGAGTACTTCGCGACCTGGACACAAACAGACAAAATCAATGCATAACTTACTCGTACGACAGTACAAAAGAGTTAAAAAAAGCTAGCACAATTTAAAACCACGTAAAACTAAGGAATGAGTCACAAAACTGTCCGACAAAATGCAGACATAAAAGAGAATGATAGAGAATTTTAACTCAGAAGAAAAAATATTTCGGATAAAAAAACTACGGTAAAAAGTACAACAAAAAGTCTAAAAAACTTGATTCAAAAAAGAAATAAGAAAAGGGTGGGCGTGTATCTGAATTCGCAGTTGTCAGTCAGCTGGTAAAAAACATCAAGATCAGAGCTTCATCAATCAGTGAGCAGAAGTCAAAGCGTTAAGTTATCAATTACTGAGTCAGAAGAAAAATTTGAGGCTAAATCCAATCTAATTCCAGACTAAATCCAATCGAATTCCAGACTAAAGCCAATCTAATTCCAGACTAAAGCCAATCTAATTCCAGACTAAAGCCAATCTAATTCCAGACTAAAGCCAATCTAATTCCAGACTAAAGCCAATCTAATTCCAGACTAAAGCCAATCTAATTCCAGACTAAAGCCAATCTAATTCCAGACTAAAGCCAATCTAATTCCAGACTAAAGCCAATCTAATTCCAGACTAAAGCCAATCTAATTCCAGACTAAATCCAATCTAATTCCAGACTAAAGCCAATCTAATTCCAGACTAAAGCCAATCTAATTCCAGACTAAAGCCAATCTAATTCCAGACTAAAGCCAATCTAATTCCAGACTAAAGCCAATCTAATTCCAGACTAAAGCCAATCTAATTCCAGACTAAAGCCAATCTAATTCCAGACTAAAGCCAATCTAATTCCAGACTAAAGCCAATCTAATTCCAGACTAAAGCCAATCTAATTCCAGACTAAAGCCAATCTAATTCCAGACTAAAGCCAATCTAATTCCAGACTAAAGCCAATCTAATTCCAGACTAAAGCCAATCTAATTCCAGACTAAAGCCAATCTAATTCCAGACTAAAGCCAATCTAATTCCAGACTAAAGCCAATCTAATTCCAGACTAAATCCAATCTAATTCCAGACTAAAGCCAATCTAATTCCAGACTAAAGCCAATCTAATTCCAGACTAAAGCCAATCTAATTCCAGACTAAAGCCAATCTAATTCCAGACTAAAGCCAATCTAATTCCAGACTAAAGCCAATCTAATTCCAGACTAAAGCCAATCTAATTCCAGACTAAAGCCAATCTAATTCCAGACTAAAGCCAATCTAATTCCAGACTAAAGCCAATCTAATTCCAGACTAAAGCCAATCTAATTCCAGACTAAAGCCAATCTAATTCCAGACTAAAGCCAATCTAATTCCAGACTAAAGCCAATCTAATTCCAGACTAAAGCCAATCTAATTCCAGACTAAAGCCAATCTAATTCCAGACTAAAGCCAATCTAATTCCAGACTAAATCCAATCTAATTCCAGACTATTCCAGACTAATTCCAGCCTATCTATTTGCAAAAGCAAAGCCTATCTATTTGCAAAAGCAAAGCCTATCTATTTGCAAAAGCAAAGCCTATCTATTTCCGAAAGCAAAGCCTATCTATTTCCAAAAGCAAAGCCTATCTATTTCCAAAAGCAAAGCCTATCTATTTCCAAAAGCAAAGCCTATCTATTTGCAAAAGCAAAGCCTATCTATTTGCAAAAGCAAAGCCTATCTATTTGCAAAAGCAAAGCCTATCTATTTCCGAAAGCAAAGCCTATCTATTTCCAAAAGCAAAGCCTATCTATTTCCAAAAGCAAAGCCTATCTATTTCCAAAAGCAAAGCCTATCTATTTGCAAAAGCAAAGCCTATCTATTTGCAAAAGCAAAGCCTATCTATTTGCAAAAGCAAAGCCTATCTATTTCCAAAAGCAAAGCCTATCTATTTCCAAAAGCAAAGCCAATCTATTTGCAAAAGCAAAGCCTATCTATTTGCAAAAGCAAAGCCTATCTATTTGCAAAAGCAAAGCCTATCTATTTCCAAAAGCAAAGCCTATCTATTTCCAAAAGCAAAGCCTATCTATTTGCAAAAGCAAAGCCTATCTATTTCCAAAAGCAAAGCCTATCTATTTGCAAACAAGATAGAGTATTTCGCATACAGTCACTGACAAACTAACATCCTAGCCAAGCATTCAACGATCCTTCTTTTCATTCTTGCCGGAATGATCGCCCTGAGCGCCGCAGGCCTCATCGGCGGACATCTCGGACTCGCTGCGAGTGTCCCGCTGCAGCTGGCCGTGAGTGACAGCCTGCCAGGCGATGCGCGAGATAAAATAGAACCAGACAACGTGCAGCACGAGCAGCACGCACAGGCACCCGTTGAAGGCCCAGTAGGCGCCGAACGGGCCCAGCTCGGCCCAGCTCTCCATCGAAGCGCTGCGAATCAGCCAGATAGGGAAGAGTAGCAGCCTAGTGACAAACCAGCCAATATAGAAGACAAAGAACACGCAGTCGCAGGCTGGTCTCTTATTAGCGTAGCCAAGGCACTTGGCCAGGTGAAGCGGCGGGTCAACCATGTCGTGCAGCAGCAGCACCAGAGCGCCGATGCGGACGAAATTGACGCACCAGCTGAATGCCACCAGCCACACAGTAACCAGATGATGCACCAGCATCTCGGAGAAATCCTTGCGCTTAACGTCGTGAAATATGCTATAAAGCGAGGCTAAATAGAAGCCTAACTGGCCGATGTAATAGCAGCGAACTGGCCAGGTCACGTGCAGATAGGGCCAGCCAAGCCAGCAGAGGCGGGTATTCCAAAAATATGGCTGCTGCAGCAGCACAGCAGCGCCACAGGTCAGCGCAACGCAATAATAGACAATAAACCAGGCGCTCTCAACGAATTTACGCAGCGTAGACGATTTCTCGGAGTTGCGACGCTGACGAAACCAGCGTTCGACGCGGCGAACCGGCCAGTCGAGCTGGCTGGCTGCGGCCAGCATGGCCGAACTGTCCGGACGCCGTTTGGCTGAGCGGTAAAGAGCCTCCAGAGTGGCGTTGGCCGGCGGCGCAGGCGTTGCGCTGGCCGACCTGCCGGCCACACCGAGCCGGCGGCCGAGCGGCTCCAGCGCCGAGTGTTCGATAAAACGACGCGCCAGATGAATAACAGCCCCAAAAGCGACGGCGGCGCATAGGTGACGCGGACGGGGCGCGAACCTAGGACCGTTGCTTGGAGATTCGAAATCGGTGTCGGCAAACAAATCGTTCCAAGTAACGTTGTCGGGGAACCAGAACCGCTCCGACCAGAGTAGATCAGCTAGCATGGCTGTCTGCAACGGGTTTTTAACATTTCGATACATATCGGCTGTATAGATGCGGCTATCCTTGAAAGACTATTTTCGATACATATCGGCTATCCTGAAAGACTACTTTCGATACATATCGGCTATACACATGCGGCTATCCTGAAAGACTATTTTCGATAAATATCGGCTATACACGTGCGGCTATCCTGAAATATTATTTTCGATACATATCGGCTATACACGTGCGGCTATCCTGAAAGAGCATTTTCGATACATATCGGCTTCATTAACATCTACGCCTTTGAGGAAGAAACTGAAAAAAAGAACTAAAAACAAACCAGACTGTTCGAAAATGTTTAATTAACTATATTTCCTAACAAAAAAGATATCCTATCTATTTAACTTTAAATCAATCAAAAGAAAGTTAGGGGATGGTGTATTAGCACACAGTTATTCTGATACTACTTCGTAATCGTATGACTGATTGATAAGATAAAAGTTAAGACAAATCGACGAGAACTGCAACGACAAACTAAAAAAATGGTTAAATAAAGCTTAAACAGTCTGATTGAGCAGTTACTTAATGAATATAATCGAAGAATTTAAAATTAAGAAAAAACTATTTAATATAACAACTTTTTTATTTAAAGATAAATAATTATGATAAAGCATGTTCCGCAAACCGGGGAAGAGAGTATTAACAACTCATTTAATGGCTATTAATTTGATGGATAATATCCCTATTAATTTCGTCACAACTAGAGGCATAATATGGCTTTGTAATTAAAAATATATAAAAATCATTTACAAGATTACATGTAAGCTTCCAATTTCGACTTCTTTAATCAGAATAAGTTGCGTCTTAAAAATACATGACATTACTTGGACAGACAAATCAGACGTCATGATTAAACAAGACAGACAAAGACACAGGCTTGACAGTAGACAGACAAAGAAACAGGCTTGACAGTAGACAGACAATGAAGACACAGGCTTGACAGTAGACAGACAGTGAAGACACAGGCTTGACAGTAGACAGACAGTGAAGACACAGGCTTGACAGTAGACAGACAAAGACACAGGCTTGACAGTAGACAGACAAAGACACAGGCTTGACAGTAGACAGACAAAGACACAGGCTTGACAGTAGACAGACAAGGAAGACACAGGCTTGACAGTAGACAGACAGCACAGTACAACAAAAGTCTAATCCAAAACTTAAGCCGCATATAAAAAATAGCTAAAAATCAGGATAAATTTATTAAACTCGATGTTAATTATCCTTCTTTCGACTATCGCTAGTACGAAGAGTAGTAGCAGCCTCATCGGAGACTGACAGGTCTTTACTAAGCCGGCGCAATCGCAGCAGCACCAGATGAGGCACCAGAGCTACGCACAGGTTAATAGCCAGAAATATGGCTCTGGGCCCGGCCTGCGACGGGACCCGCCTAGCAAACGGAGTGCGCAGGTGAAATGGCGCTAAAGTGTAGGAGAACTGGCCCTGAGCAACGGCGCCTGCGGCAACTAGCGACCAGTCTAACAGGGCTCGTATATTTAGCCCGGTTGCCGGGGCCAGCAGAGCCCTAGCAACGGCTAGCAGGAACGGTGCTAGAAAATAGGCGTAAGTGAGCAGCTGGAATAGTGGAAATCTTTCCGCGTCACCGCTGTAGGGATCAACATCAACGGCCAGGTAGCGGCACACCGGGTGATTGCAGCCGACGGCAACTACAGCTCGAAGCAGGCAGATACAAGCGGTTGCTATGCAGGCCAAGGCGAGACAGGCGTCGGCTAAACCGGGGAAGCGTCTGGCATGATTGGCATTGAATATTGAGACATTATGAACTTTTAAACTTTTGATTGTTTATAGGATGCACCTCCCCTGATTTAGCTCATCCCCTAGAGGGAGTGCAGTTCGAGTGAATATAGAATATTCTCGAGGCTAGGGTCTAAAATATGAGGCTTGATAAGAGGGGCGCCAGTCAGTCAGGTGATGTACATCTTTTGTGGTCCTGAATGTACGATGAATACCTACAACCACGAAGAGGGATTGTGTGTGGCATACGTCTGTTTATCGTATAAGAGCCCGCTACTTTTATCAGATGTCACTCATCTGACTCATCTGAATATTTTGAGAATTGGAGCAACATACGAGGCTCGCGCCTTTATTGGTATCAAGGATGGCAAGGACAGTGATTACAACGGAGTGCGTACAACCACGAACAGTGCAATACCATAGACATTTTTATGATACTGTTGCACTAGGCCATAGATATATAATCATATTGTACCATAGACATTCTTCAAAAGCTACACCAGAGTGAGCGATGGGGTTTGAAGGCGGAGTCCCCACCCATTATTACCATAGACTATTTTTTGTTTTCTTTAAAGAAATTTCCGGGAAGTTAATGGAGTTTGGGCCACAATGGTCTATGGCTATTAAGAGGCACAGATATTGGCCATCCATGGCAAGAAGGACATTTGTACAATAGTTTGTTATAACTTTTGCTTCAGTTCGTTTTTATTCTAGAATAGAATAGTCTATTGTTTCAAGTTGAGTCTTCGCCCTCAGCCACGCCCCAGACCGGCACCCAGACTGAATAACGTCTATGGCACAATATCAATGGACATAGATGAAGGAATTCTATGGAAAGAATAATTAGAATAATGCCTACAGTTGTCATGCCTGTGTTTAGTAGCGCTGGCTGATGTAGATTTCAACTGTTTTTAGCGTCTTCTTCATAAAATAGCTTATACATTCTTCTTTGCTACTTAAACTAAAAGTAGTAGAGAAACTGTTAAACCAATTATATGCGTGTGACCAATCTTAGTTATGATAAGAAAGCAGCTCATTTCATGTTCCGCCTCTGCTATGATAGGAAGCAAAAAGGGTTAATTTGCTAATTTCACCTACCTGGCACGCAGGCCAGCCAGACAGGCGGGCCGCAGCCCAGTGTCCGACCAGTCGGCGGTTCGCAGAGCCCTGTGCAGCACGTACAGCGGGTAGAGTGCAAACGGTACATTAAGCAGCAAAGCCGGCCTAAGCTGATGAGGCCCGCAGGCTGCGCCGCATAGCAACACAATAATACTATTCATCATAGAGCCGAACCAGTACAGACTGGTGTGCCTGTACTCGCCATTCCAGTAGATAGCGGTAACCATGTACAGGTACTGGGCGTAGTGCACCACACCGTCCCAGTAGTTGATGTACAATCCGTGCGAAGTTTTCAAATACGACTCGCCCTTCTCCAGATAGAAATCGGCAAATCCGTCAACAAAGCCGTCCATGTCCATGGAGATCACCATGTCGATGGCGCAGCCGAAGCAGCCAAGCGCGAACGGGAAATACAGAGGCTCAATAGGCTTGCCTTTGTCCATGCCCAGCCAGATTATGAAGCAGATGGCGGACAGCACGGCTACTCCGATCGCTAAGATGACGGGCTCGGTCAGCTCCGAGCGGAAGTGATTGCATATGAAACTGATCGGCACCGCGCTCACTGAGCACATTAACACCAGGAGGGGCACGTGCATGCTGGCGGCTTGCTGGCTTCTTGCTGCAAATATTAGTATGGGAAAGCGGCTGTGAATGCATACTGCCTATCTTGTCTATTAGACAGACAGACAGACAGACAGACAGACAGACAGACAGACAGACAGACAGACAGACAGACAGACAGACAGACAGACAGACAGACAGACAGACAGACACTAAGACAGACAGACAGACAGACAGACAGACACTAAGACAGACAGACAGACACTAAGACAGACAGACAGACACTAAGACAGACAGACAGACAGACAGACAGACAGACACTAAGACAGACAGACACTAAGACAGACAGACAGACAGACACTAAGACAGACACTAAGACAGACACTAAGACAGACAGACAGACAGACACTAAGACAGACACTAAGACAGACACTAAGACAGACATCAGACATACAAAATCCCAGTAATAAGCACAAAAATATTTTATTAAATGGAGTTAACGTACTCGCACTTAAAACATCTGTAAAATCTCATATTTGGCTAACTTTATTGCAACTGGCAAACAGTTACACTGTAGAAATCACAGAGAGGAATTACCTATTCATATAATCGCTTATTGAAAGATTCTGTAGTGCAGTGGAAATCAATACAATAATTAAAGCAGCGAAATCGATGAAAGTTTTTTACTACATTTAATGGAAGTCTTTCTGACATGATTTTATGAAATTTAGTCAAAAATAACAAGACACTAAAAATGCGAGAAATAATACACAAATATACTGCTTAGACACTAATCAATTTGTTCATTAAGTCGCCATGTACGAGCGTAACTAAAAACTTCATTCAGAATCCTTGAAGTGACGGCAAGAGTTGCTTTTAGTTCCTCGAGTGCTGAGTCATTTTGAGTCCTCTCGAGCACACAGTTATTTAGAGTCCCTCTAGTGCTCAGTCATTTTGAGTCCCTCGAGCGCTCAGTCATTTTGAGTCCTCTCGAGCACACAGTTATTTAGAGTCCCTATAGTGCTCAGTCATTCTGAGTCCCCTTGAGTGTGCTCAGTCACTTCGAGTCTCCCTCAAGAGTGCGGGACTCAAGAGTGCTCCGTCATGCCTAGTGAACCCTTATTGTTCTACCCAACTAACGGTTCAGTTTTAAATCACTACAGTTCGAGCCCAAGCCTAGTAACCAGCTGAGTAACTCGGGCCACAGACTGCGGATTCTCGTGCGCCCGAAGGCCTTCAAGCGCCGTTGACCAGTCGGGCTGCAGAACGTGCGGTCCAACAGTTGGCTGACGCAGAAGAGCCAGCAGTTCTCCTAGTCGGGTGAGCAGGCATTGAATCTCTGCGTAGCCGCAGTCAGGCGACGGTGGGCAGGACTCGGCGTAGGTCCGAATCTTAGTCAGCACTAGCAGGCACCGGTGCATATTGTCCTAGCGGGAATAAAGCCATGGAAGCTTGATTAGCCCCGCACCTGAATGGCTCCTTGATTAGCCCGGAATCATGACCCACTGCTGAGCCCGGAATCATGACCCACTGCTGACGCCCGGAATCATGACCCACTGCTGACGCCCGGAATCATGACCCACTGCTGACGCCCGGAATCATGACCCACTGCTGACGCCCGGAATCATGACCCACTGCTGACGCCCGGAATCATGACCCACTGCTGAGCCCGGAATCATGACCCACTGCAGACGCCCGGAATCATGACCCACTGCTGAGCCCGGAATCATGACCCACTGCTGAGCCCGGAATCATGATCCACTGCTGAGCCCGGAATCATGACCCTAGCTTTCGGTCTGCCTGCAGCTCTATATGCCCAACCTCAACAGCACCAGTAGCACCAGGGCTCACCTGTACAGAGCAGGCCACCTTGGCCAGGCTGGTGGCCAGACAGCACCAAAGTCGGGGCGGCAGAGCCGACCAGCCGAGTTTCGCAGCCAGAATCTCGTAGGCCAACAGTTCCAGGCACTCGTACAGTCGGGCGATGCGCTGAGCCTCGCTTTCGCCGGCCACCTCGCCAGAATCCGCGCCGTCCAACTCGTCATTGTCGGCGCGTCGTCTGCTGCAGGCTTCGCCGAAGCCCCACAATAAAGTGAGGTACATCGGCAGGGCCCGGCCAATTGCTCGCTTCCACTGGGCCGCGGCGAAGTCCAGGCACTCGTCCAGCTGGTCCAGCAGCGCCCTCGGCCGCCGATCAATCAGTCGGCGAGCCAGCAGGGCCAACCGTCTGGCCACGGCGTCGGCGTGTCGATGTCCGCCGAACACCAGCAGGCTGCGCTCGGCCAGAGCGGGCAGCATCCGGCTCAAACAGTCGCCGCAATCGCCGCCGCCGCCGACATCGTCATTGGCAGCGGAGCTGTAGACTTCGTCTGCTGTCAGTAGCAAAATCAAATTGGCGAATTCGTCCAATAGGCGGAGACTGGCAGAGCAGGCGGCGGCAACAAGCGGCCCACCTGTAGTTTGCTGCTGTTGCCGCTGCTGCTGCTGCCGCTGCTGGCCTGACAGATAGTCGAATAGCACTTCAAGCTTAGCGGCAGTGTCGCCTGCGCCGGAGGTGTCACGAGTCAGGAACAGAGCGTAAGGCTGAATCTGTTGTAAGGTTAGAGAGTAGTGTAGCGTGTTTCAGTTACAGAGGCGGGGGGGGGCTGTGTGCGAGTGAGAGGCATCTCGCGAGAGGCGAGAGACACAACCGGCGAGAGGCATTACTGCCCATTCTACCCTGAGCAGGCACACAAGCGCACAGATACAGGCCCGCGAACAGCGGCCCTAACCTTATTTTTTATCGTTAGGCATGTACGCTTCATTGTGTCTTGGGGTGGCCTACAAGGACTTTGATTGCACGAACAGATTCAAGCCGAGATTCCAATTTAGCCCCAAATTAATTTGACTGCACTTGGAATCGAGCCCAGGCCGCTGCGCCAGACCACTGCATTAAATAAGGTTTTATCACAGACAATTTTATCACAGACTCGTAAAGTCGACAAACAGATGAAGCCACCTAAGACCCAACACATGCCAGCTTCATGTGATCGTCATATAAAAGCTGAATTCAAGGCACAGAGTGTACACGCCTGACGATTAGAAAGTCAGGACTAGACCACTGTACACCCTGTGTGAGCGTGTGTTTGAGTGCGTGCCCTCACTCACATTAGGCAACACTCACATTAGGCAACACTCACATTAGGCAACACTCACATTAGGCAACACTCACATTAGGCAACACTCACATTAGGCAACACTCACATTAGGCAACACTCACATTAGGCAACACTCACATTAGGCAGCAGCTCTCCGCTTGAGGTGTTTTTCAATTCAATTTTTGCTTTTGACTCAAAAAAATTTTTTTACTTGTCACTCGTTATAAAATACATAGCTTGGAGGTCGCTTTTTCGCTGTGCGCCTCCCGCGCGTTGCTCGCCTTTCACATTAGGCATCACTCACATTAGGCAACACTCACATTAGGCAACAATCACATTAGGCAACACTCACATTAGGCAACACTCATATTAGGCAACACTCACATTAGCAGGGAGTTGCGCAATAAAATCCGGACCCAGCGATTCCAACCGATTCAACTCGTACAGAGCAGACAGACAGGGCAAATCGATGAGGCAGTGCAGCATCTCCAGGCTGCAGGCGGGCGACAGGCAAGCTGGCAGGATCTTATCGGCAAACATGTCAGCAAAGGTAGACGGCCACCTGGCTAGCAGTTTGATGAAGCTGGGAAAATGGCGGACAGTGATTCCATGCTCCCAGCATAATGGTTCGGCATTATCGGCAGTAAACCGTAGCAATTCTAAGCAGAACTCTTGCGAATTAATCAGCCGATCGATGCAGACTGTGTACAGCGGCGCGAGGAATTGCGGAGCGTCTTTGCCAACGCTGGCGTGGTGAGTTAATAAAAATCTTGCCAGTGTCACGTGCAGCGTTGCCGACTGTGGAATGGGTAAATTCACATTAGCAAATTACCACTGTTATTTTTTACATAAAATACTAACACTGAATTTTAAGTCGGCCTGGTCTGCTTGTGCCATAATCGCAGAGAAGATAGATTTGGCCGCTGAAAATTTTGCTGCTCCCTACTGGCCAGTCACTTTAGCCGCTCCCTACTGTCCGGTCACTTTAGCCGCTCCCTACTGGCCGGTCACTTTAGCCGCTCCCTACTGTCCGGTCACTTTAGCCGCTCCCTACTGTCCGGTCACTTTAGCCGCTCCCTACTGTCCGGTCACTTTAGCCGCTCCCTACTGTCCGGTCACTTTAGCCGCTCCCTACTGGCCGTTCCCTACTGGCCGCTCCCTACTATTCGGTCACTTTAGCCGCTTCCTAACTGTCCGACAACTTTGGCTTATTATTCAATGCAACAAACCTGCGCAGGCGGAGGTGCCGGTCCAAGCAGCTGGGCGTAGAGACCCTCCATCCGGGTGAAATACCTGGCCAGCAGGCCGGAGTCCAGGCGGCACAACAGGCAGGCCAATTCGGCAGTCTCATTGAGCAGGGCGGGCATAACGGAATCGGCGTCGGCTTGAGCAGCCGGTTTTCTCTCGCACTGATCCAGCAGCTGCCAGCACAGGCTGTGCAAGTCCGATTTCACGGCCAGCCCGGTGCGGGCGACGCTGGCCGGGCTGCCGCATTCCAGCAGGCAGAGCAGCCAGCGTCGGAGAACGGAGAAAGCGGCGTGGCTCAACTCCAAGTCGGGGCTCCAGTGCGGGAACTGTGGGGAAAAAGGCCACGTCAGAGCGCCAAGACTACTGTTAGTAACATTTCTTGCGTGTCCGATAGAAAGCACCAACAATTGGAATTTGTTGAATAAGGCAAACCAAATAAATTGATAATATCCCTTCCCCACACTCCCCAATTACCTGATGTGCGCAGGTGAGAAACTGCTGACCAACCTGCTGACCAACTGGCTGCCCGTCAATCTCCGTCACTGCAGCCGCTGAGGCAGCGCTGACGCCGCCGACAGCCGATGCAGGCGAGCCGCCGCCGCCGCCGCCGAACTCGCCGGAGAGCCAGGCGCGGCCAGGCCAGCGAAGGATGTCAACCAAGGCGCACAGGCAGGCGTGCAGGCGATCGTCAGATAGCAACAACGATGACGCTTGCTGCTGCTGCTTTTGCTGGCGACAAGCGTCGGCTAGGCGAGTGAGAAAGGCCAAGCACTGTAGCCGCCTCGCCGGGCTGGCCCGCTCGCCGCCACCCTGCGGACTTGACAGCTCACGAGTCGCCTGCCCAATTAGCGATTCGGCTGAGGCTGCGAAATTGAATAGGCGTTTCATTGTGTAGGTGCAGTTAGGCGCAAATAGATTCCCTAAAACGTACACGAGGCAAAGCTAGGGGGCGCGAGCTAGAGCCCAGCAGCAGAGTGGGCACAGCTACAGAAGGGGCGCCAGCTACAGTACAGATGGGGGCACGGCTACAGTACAGAGGGGGCGCCAGCTACAGTACAGAGGGGGCGCCAGCTACAGTACAGAGGGGGCGCAAGCTATAGAGGGCGCCAGCTACAGTACAGAGAGGGCACAGCTACAGTACACAGGGGCACAGCTACAGGGGGAGCGCCGCGCGGCGGCTACGGAGGGGGCGCCAGCTACAGTACAGAGGGGGCGCCAGCTATAGAGAGGGCGCCAGCTACAGTACAGAGAGGGCACAGCTACAGTACACAGGGGGCACAGCTACAGGGGGAGCGTCGCGCGGCGGCTACGGAGGGGGCGCCAGCTACAGAGGGGGCGCCAGCTACAGAGGGGGCGCCAGCTATAGAGGGGGCACTAGCTACAGAGGGGGCGCCAGCTATAGAGGGGGCGCCAGCTACAGAGGGGGCGCCAGCTACAGAGGGGGCGCCAGCTACAGAGGGGCGCCAGCTACAGAGGGGGCACTAGCTACAGAGGGGGCGCCAGCTATAGAGGGGGCGCCAGCTACAGAGGGGGCGCCAGCTACAGAGGGGCGCCAGCTACAGAGGGGGCACTAGCTACAGAGGGGGCGCCAGCTATAGAGGGGGCGCCAGCTACAGAGGGGGCGCCAGCTACAGAGGGGGCGCCAGCTACAGAGGCCCCTGCGACTGTTGCTGGAGGATGGCTGCCGTGACTAAATTAATGAAAATCTCACCAGCGGTCAGGCAGTCGGAGGAGCGCAGCAGGCCCAGGAGTTCGCCAGCCGCGGCGTCCAAAGCGGCTGACATCGCCTGCCGATGAGCCTCAAAAAAAGCTGACCGCCGGCCATCGAAATAATAATCAATTAAAGTGTCAAGCAAAGCTCCAGCGGCCTCTTTGGCAAAGATGAAGCGTTGCTGCTGCTGTTTCGGCTGCCCAGCAACAGTTGCTACCCGGGCAATGAGACGCACAGTCATGCGGAGCTGGTTAGGCGCCAGGTCGCACAGGCCGGCCACGGCGTACCGAGCGCGCAGCCGGTGCAGCAGGCTGTTCAAATCTGGCAGATCAACGCCAGTGCCGTCGGCAGCGAATTCGAATGCCTCATCGTGCCGGCTGAGCAGCAATTCGAGTTCGCGAAGGCTGACCGATTCGGCCTGACGAATCTGGGCCTCGTAGGCTGTGCGGTTCATGCTGCTGGCTTAGCCTATGTTGGCTCAGTGGCGCTGCTGGAATATTAGAAACAGCGGGCTGGTGCGATTGAGCCTGCATGTTTGTAATCCAGTCAGTACTCTGTCCATCCTGTCCTGTTTACTGCCCATCCTGTCCTGTTTACTGCCTATCCTGCCCTATTTACAGTCTATCCTGTCCTGTTTACAGTCTATCCTGCCCTGTTTACTGCCTATCCTGCCCTATTTACAGTCTATCCTGCCCTGTTTACAGTCTATCCTGCCCTGTTTACTGCCTATCCTGCCCTATTTACAGTCTATCCTGCCCTGTTTACAGTCTATCCTGCCCTGTTTACAGTCTATCCTGCCCTATTTACAGTCTATCCTGCCCTGTTTACAGTCTATCCTGCCCTGTTTACTGCCTATCCTGCCCTATTTACAGTCTATCCTGCCCTGTTTACAGTCTATCCTGCCCTGTTTACTGCCTATCCTGCCCTATTTACAGTCCATCCTGTCCTGTTTACAGTCTATCCTGTCCTGTTTACAGTCTATCCTGGCCTGTTTACAGTCCATCCTGTCCTGTTTACAGTCTATCCTGTCCTGTTTACAGTCTATCCTGCCCTGTTTACAGTCCATCCTGTCCTGTTTACAGTCTATCCTGTCCTGTTTACAGTCTATCCTGTCCTGTTTACAGTCTATCCTGCCCTGTTTACTGCCTATCCTGTCCTGTTTACAGTCTATCCTGCCCTGTTTACAGTCCATCCTGTCCTGTTTACAGTCTATCCTGTCCTGTTTACAGTCTATCCTGTCCTGTTTACAGTCTATCCTGTCCTGTTTACAGTCTATCCTGTCCTGTTTACAGTCCATCCTGTCCTGTTTACTGTCTACTCAGAGTCTGTCCTGAACAAATGGCAAAACAACTACAATGAGACATCAGTGGAGCAGAACGCTGAGGTGCAATTTGCGGAACGCAGTCGTTTTTGTATTTCTGCTTTTTGTCAGACGAGTGTTTCAACAACAAAAAGCTGAACAATAGAAAAAAAAGCGCAAGAAACGGTTGCGAAGCGAGCTGAAGGAGTGAAATTTAGACAGCTAGCTACTAGAGTGAGAACAAAGGTGCCGGCGTACCTTAATGAAATTACTAAATTTCCTGTATAGCAGAAATGATGCAGAGTTCGCTAATTTAGGTATTAATTTAACTTACCCACAAGATTAATTTAGACAAAGGACTGAAGCTGATATAAAAACACTGAATAATACATGAACAAAAAATAAGCAGGCTAAATATGGATAAGCTGGAAAATTGCCAGAACAGACAGACAAGACCTGTACACACAACGGTAGTGGGGATAAATTGTGCAACATTAGAATAGATAAATAAATATTGGTTATTAATAGCTTACCCTTAGCTTGTCTACCCTGAACACACAACTGTAATTACCGGGCAAAGTCGGCTACTATAATTTGGGACAATTGAATTATGAATATTGTTAAACTAAAAGCATTACAAACAGTTACAACAACAATTAGGGAATTGTATGATTATGTAACAAAAGAAAAGTTATATTAGAATTGCAAGTTTTACAAAAAGAAATTGTTTTGCTTTTTTAAGTCTACGTCACCGTGGCTGCGTGAGCACGAGTCACTCAGTAGCGGAGGAAAATCTCAATGTAGCGGGTGCCTGGAATGTTTTTTTGTTTAAAGTGCACAATGTACGCGAGTAGATCTGAGCCTATTAAATCCATGTATTAATCTGTACAGAAAGTCTGAAGTCAACACTGCTGAACCAGACGTAAAAATTCAACACAAAACTGTCACGTGTCACGTGACTGCTCAAAATTTATCTCATCACTGCTCAAACCCTAATACCCGTCACTGCTCAAACCCTAACACCCACCAATGCTCAAACCCTAAAACCCGTCACTGCTCAAACCCTAACACCCATGTCAGTGCTCAAACCCTAACACCCGCCAATGCTCAAACCCTAATACCCGTCACTGCTCAAACCCTAACACCCGCCAATGCTCAAACCCTAATACCCGTCACTGCTCAAACCCTAACACCCACCAATGCTCAAACCCTAATACCCGTCACTGCTCAAACCCTAACACCCATGTCACTGCTCAAACCCTAACACCCATGTCACTGCTCAAACCCTAACACCCGCCAATGCTCAAACCCTAATACCCGTCACTGCTCAAACCCTAACACCCACCAATGCTCAAACCCTAATACCCGTCACTGCTCAAACCCTAGCACCCGCCAATGCTCAAATCCTAATGCCCGTCACTGCTCAAACCCTAACACCCACCAATGCTCAAACCCTAACACCCACCAATGCTCAAACCCTAATACCCGTCACTGCTCAAATCTTAGCCCATCACTGCTCAAACCCTAACGCAATCCCAGCTAGCTCACCAAGGCAATCGCCGTTGCGAGCCAGAGCTTTCTGCTGCTCGTCGGCAGTATTAAAGAACACATCCGCTTCGCCGGAGCTCCGGCCGCTTGCGTCTGGCAGCACATTGACTCTGGCCGGCTGCAGCGGATAGAAAAAGTTGACAATCTCCCGCTCGCCGGCTGACCAGGGCAGGCCGCGCAGGTGCAGCTGAAATTTCAGTGGGATTCCAGCTACTTTAATAAGCATCACTAGCTACTCCAATGAGCATCACTAGCTACTCCAATGAGCATCACTAGCTACTCCAATGAGCATCACTAGCTACTCCAATGAGCATCACTAGCTACTCCAATGAGCATCACTAGCTACTCCAATGAGCATCACTAGCTACTCCAATGAGCATCACTAGCTACTCCAATGAGCATCACTAGCTACTCCAATGAGCATCACTAGCTACTCCAATGAGCATCACTAGCTACTCCAATGAGCATCACTAGCTACTCCAATGAGCATCACTAGCTACTCCAATGAGCATCACTAGCTACTCCAATGAGCATCACTAGCTACTCCAATGAGCATCACTAGCTACTCCAATGAGCATCACTAGCTACTCCAATGAGCTTCATTAGCTACTCCAATGAGTACTATGTAAGATGCAATAAGCATCCAAAGAATGCCACTATCTGCAGGAGAGAGCGCCACTTGCAGTAGCCGCCAAAGCAGTTATTATTGGCACAAAAATGCTCAAATTATAATCGATTGCTCACCTTAAAAGCCCCGCCACCTCGTCCCATGCCGCCGCCGCCACCCATGCCGCCGCGGAAGGCGCCACGCGGAGCTACGCCCATGGGGCCGCCGAAGCCAGCGCCAGCTGCGGCGCCACCAAATCCGCCGCCGCCGCCAGGCATGAGGCCGGGCACGCCGCCGCCGCCGTTGCCAAATCCGACTGGGCCGGCGCCGCTATCCGGAGCCTGGTGCAGAAACAAATCAATATAACGCGGGCCCATGTGCTGCTTATCCTTAGCCATGGCCGAGGCGGCGTCCTCGCCGTTGTAAAAGTCCACGTCAGCTTCGCCGCTGGGCAAACCGGCCGCGTTATAGTGCAATTCCACGTGAGCAATGCTCAGAGGGGCGAAAAATTCGGCAATCTCCTGCTCAGTAGCGGAATAGGGCAGGCCGCGCATATGCACCCAGTAGCCAGTGCGCGATGCCCAATCACTACCCGGCTTGCCCGATGACCCGAACCGCCTGCCCGCTGGCGGCCCAGCCTGATACGGACTGGGCCTGCCCAGACCCGGCCGCATTGGCATGGGCCCACCGGCCCGAGGCCCGCCCCGCATTGGGCCGCCCGCCACCCGGCCACCCATTGCCATTGGTCCGCCAGGATAACCAGGGGGGCCCGCATAACCAACACCTGGCTGTTGATAATCTCCGTAGGCACCGATGCCCGCATAGTCTGCAAGTAGTTATTATATTGTTTACAATAACAGTTCGAGTGGGGATGGGACGGGCGAGTGAGCTGCTTTATTAATTATATTATACTGCCATATAAAACTGCTGCAGAGTGCCCAGTCGAGGAGCATTGTGCATTCAACCAGGAGGGCAATCCAATCCAACCAACAACCACCGTGGCCAATCCAATCCAATCCAACAAACCATGTGGCCAATCCAATCCAACCACCAACCACCGTGGCCAATCCAATCCAACCAAGTGTCTAATCCAATCCATTTATTCAATCCAATCCAACCAACCATGTGGCCAATCCAACCATGTGGCCAATCCAACCAACCATGTGGCCAATCCAACCAACCATGTGGCCAATCCAACCAACCATGTGGCCAATCCAACCAACCATGTGGCCAATCCAACCAACCATGTGGCCAATCCAACCAACCATGTGGCCAATCCAACCAACCATGTGGCCAATCCAACCAACCATGTGGCCAATCCAACCAACCATGTGGCCAATCCAACCAACCATGTGGCCAATCCAACCAACCATGTGGCCAATCCAACCAACCATGTGGCATATCCAATTCAACCATGTGGCCAATCCAACCAACCATGTGGCATATCCAATCCAACCAAGTGTCCAAACCAATCAATTTTTCCAATCCAATTAAACCAACTAACCAATAAACAAGTCAACCAGCACAACCAGGCTCCAACCCAACCTCTCCGCATGACCATGAAAATCCAGCCAGATTATCAATTGAAACGAACGCGCGGAACCACTTACCTGACGGACCATATCCAACCAACCAATCGATTAGCCATTTCCAGCAATACTTTGATCGCATCTCAAACTATGCGAGTAGATGCCGTGTATAATTTAATTGATAGATACACAACGTGATTCACTCACCATAACAACAGCGATATGCAAAAAAACATGATAAGAAACAAAAAAACGATAAAGAAATAACTCACCGCCCGAGTACATCTGCTGCAAACTCTGCTGCCTATTAGCCTCAGCATAGGCCTCGCCCATAGAGCTGGGGAACAGCTCAATATAACGGTGGCCCATATTCTCCTTGTTTTTAGACATTGCTCGCATAGCAACGTCAGGAGCGGTGAACTGCACGTAGGCCTCGCCAGACGGCTTGCCGCTATCGTTATAGACCATCAGGATGCCGTCCTTCACAATAGTGTAGCCGTGGAAGAACTCTCTAATAGAGGCGAAATCGGCCGAGAATGGCAGGCCGCGCATGCGCAGCACGGGCTCGCGCAGCGAGGAATCCGAGCCGGACCTGGGCAGCACAAATTTCATCTCGTTCTCATTAGACGGGAACAGTTCAACGTAGCGCTTGCCAATGTGCTTCCGGTCGAATTGCATAGCCGATTTAGCGTCGTCAACTGTGTCAAATTCCACGTACGCCTCGCCGGACGGCCGGCCGAGTCCGTCGCGGGTCAGATGGACGCCTTTTTGGCCATCTTTCACAGCGCAGCCTTCGAAGAATTCAACAATAGTCTCCGGGGTTACATCGAAGGGTAGGCCGCGCATACGAATCACGCTGCTCTGGACGTCACCGTTGGATGGCATTTTGTGTTTGCTATATGGGTTATACTTGATCCTTAATCAATAATGATGATTGATTTATTATTGCTTGAGCTGGTGAACTAATTCAGCTGAAAACATGATTATTATTGTTGGTATATTAGATTTCAGATTATGCATTGATAAAATAATAATAAGACAAACTTCTATCTACCTCATAAAATTAAATATAAATATATAAGCAATTTGGAAATCAAATAATATATAATGGACAGTGACAACAATAAATGGCATTGTGAACAAGCATAATGAAGATTGATATTTAAAAATAAGCCATTTGATATAATGCTAATTAGATCTAGTGGTGCTACTGTACATGTAGCACTTGCTTATTCCATACCAAGTGCTTGCTTTTAGCTAAAGACCTAAAGATGAGTTCCCTCTATAGCCTTGAGAGTCGGCAGAGTCAAGTTTTTGCTCTGTGGTCTGCAGTATAGAGTGGAGCCAAAATTGCTGATCATCTTTTCTAATTCCATAATGAGAACAGCATTAGGAAAACAGCTATTTGAGGATGAATCCAATAGTTCAAATATGGCCAGTCCAATTTGAATGACCAGGTAGCCACACTCCAGCCATCCCCACAGGGTGAAAACTTGACTCCGTTGACTCTCAAGGCTCTGGTGAGAACTACATCATTAAAGCTTTAGCCAAAAGCAAGCACTTGGTATAGAATAAGCAAGTGCTAGCACCACTAGATCTGATTAGCAATTTAATTGGTTTCATCCATAGACATTTCCACATATTTTTGACAAATTTAAAGTTAACTTTTGCAAAAAATGATAATGTAAAAAGGACACTGTAGACATTTGAGGTTGTGTAGCATTAATATTAACCTTCCTTCACATTTCCTAGTGTAACTCTTAACTGAAACTAGATAAAAAGGAAATTCAAATGACAAGTTTTTTGTTAAAAAATTATCATTAGTTTGATAGGTAAAATATTAAAAAAATAGTCAAGGTACTAAGGAGCTAGAACAAACATTCTGGGAACTTTTGGGACACCTCTCATATATGCACCCATATGGCAAAGTCTAGGGGGGTTAGGTCTGGCAACTGTGGTGGCCAGAATGATATGCTTTTTGTCAACCAATTCTGTACATTGGTTATATCAGCAAAGGGAGTACAATGTGCTTGCGGGAAGTTTGCTTGCCAAATTTTGCTTGCCAAACTTTGCTTGCCAAACTTTGCATGCTGAACTTTGCTTGCCAAACTTTGCTTGCAGGAACTTTGCTTGCCAAACTTTGCTTGCCAAATTTTGATGTCTGCTTCCTAGAAGTTTGTAATCACTATTGCAAGATTTTAATTTGCTGAATTCTTTTCTTGTTTGCTTGCTTGTGAAGTTGGTCAGTCAATTACTACTTACTGCAGATGCTTTGCAAGTGGATTCTTATCAGCATCAATGTAAACTGACTTGACACTAAGCTTTCTAACTAGGCTTATATAGTTTCATTCTAAGAATTTAGTATATAGAATGATTAGAGATCAAATCTTGATCAAATCTTGGCAAATTTCTGCAAGCAAATTTTGGCAAGCAAAGTTCCTGCAAGCAAAGTTTGGCAAGCAAAGTTCCTGCAAGAAAACTTTGGCAAGCTTATATGCAGCAAGCAAATTTCCTGCAAGCAAAGTTTGGTAAGCAAATTTCATACACCCATCAGCAAAGGCACCATCCTACTAAAAAACATATAGCTTACCCACTATGATTTTAGTTACCCACAGCAATACATTCATCCAAAGTGGCATTGTAATTGACTATATATAAAGGGTGATAACCCTTGGTAAATGATATAGATAGCATAACCATACCATTAGAAATGACAACTTTAAGAATTGTGACTAAGATAAAGTGCCTAGTGGTAAACACCAATTGACCTTCTCTGTCATCACTATTGAAGCTGACAAATCAATAATTCTGTTTATTAAAAACTGGATCTATTGTAAATGTCTTTTTTGTTAAAGAAGATCAAGTTTTACTTCAATAAACTTTCCAAAGTATTTAGAATTTTTTTAACATTCTAGACAAACTTTTCTATTTATCCATCAGTACTAGCTATTCAATATGTGAAAGATAAGTGCTGCCAACCTTGTGCATAGCTTTATAGCACCTAACATAAGAGCACCTAGATATAAATGCATCAATTATATATTTTTAAACTTATTTGATTAAGGATATATATAGGTTTTTATATTAACTATGTTAAAGATAAGAATAATATTTATATAATTTGTATATAATAAATACAAATTTAGTAGATAATATTAGGATTTTTATATATTAACCTCTTGAAATTTAGCTAGCTCAGCCTAAGTGCAATTAACAGGTTATTTTATAAAAATATAACTTTTATACATTTTAAATGTTTAAAAATTGCAATGTCTTATTTAAGCCATACTTTCTTTTTTATATTTTACTCATCTTTTTCTTATAATTATTCATAAAAAAGCATTGCTATACATTAAAAATGGCACAAAAAATACTAATGGCTCATTCCATATAAGCACGGTCGTAACATGACAGGTTATTTTTACTTATAAAATGAAATCTAATAATAGAATATGCTAAACCAATATTTTAAATGAAAGATTATTTTGTCTAGAATATATTTATAGAGTTTCATATAGATATCATCATTAGTATAGATGCTATTAAACCTTAAATGACACTTATGGTCGTAACGACAGGATTTTTGACATATAGAAACTAAAAGGTAAAAGTCTTATAACATTTTTCATTTTTGATATTTTGCGATACATTTTTAAAATTTGACTAAGAACATCTTAAGAAATCATACTCTTTTATTAGAATATATAAACTCAAAAGGCAACAAAGATACAAAAGAAAAGGCAGCCTTATGGTCGTAACATTATGGTCGTAACATATTTTTTTCTGTCAATTCAGTAACTTTGAGGTACTAATACATTAAAAATATAATAGATTATTTGGTCACCAATGCTTTTATCTAATGATGCAAGTACTATACTTTTATCTATAGTTTGTTTCAACCTTCAAAAGCTTTCTATTTGTTTTTAAAAGGTACAAAATCTTAATGATGTCTTTTGCTTCGAAAAATGTCCAAATTTTTATAAAAATGACTTTTTGCCACTTGATAACATACTAATCCAACATTTTACCATTCCTTTATTCTTAGATTGTATATATTGCACATAAAAAAACATTTGGTAAAAAAATAGGCTAATTAGGCAATGGCAAGCAAAAATATTGACTTTTTTCTATTTTCCAAATATGTCCATCTTATATGGAATGAGCCTAATACATTATGCTTCTTATAAATAATATAGATTGTTAGTGTCATCAATTTTAATTTATCTTCTATGGTTAGACTAAAGTATACAGTATACAAAGTATACAAAAAAATAAATTTTGTATTGGTAGCTATGGATAATTAGTCTCTTCAATTTTAATTTGTCTTTTATGGTTAGAGTCTATTTGTATACTGAGAAATGCAACATTATTTCATTTGAAAATGCTGCATATTACACATACATGCGCAACTGCTGGCCGACCTGGCCGATCCGGCCACCGTAAATCGTGGCTGACCAGGGGTAAGTCGCAAAATTGAGTCAACCAAAAACAGAAAAACACAAGAACCAAGAAAGGCAAGAGGAAAGCGAAAGAAAGAGCAGTTCAAGGAAAATGGTGAAGCAAAAGAAAAACTATTCGCAAAAGAAGCAAACTAAGTTGTAAAAATAATCAGGTAAGTCGCAAAAAGGATCAGGTAAGTCGCAAAAGAAGCAAACTAAGTCGCAAAAAGGATCAGGTAAGTCGCAACAGGAATCAGGTAAGTCGCAAAAGAAGCAAACTAAGTCGCAAAAAGGATCAGGTAAGTCGCAAAAGGGTTAGGTAAGTCGCAAAAGGGTTAGGTAAGTCGCAAAAGGGTTAGGTAAGTCGCAAAAAGAATCAGGTAAGTCGCAAAAGGATCAGGTAAGTCGCAAAAAGAATCAGGTAAGTCGCAAAAGAAGCAAACTAAGTCGCAAAAGGATCAGCTAAGTCGCAAAAGGATTAGGTAAGTCGCAAAAAGGATTAGGTAAGTCGCAAAAGGGTTAGGTAAGTCGCAAAAAGGATCAGGTAAGTTGTAAAAATAATCAGGTAAGTCGCAAAAAGGATCAGGTAAGTCGCAAAAGAAGCAAACTAAGTCGCAAAAGGATCAGCTAAGTCGCAAAAGGATTAGGTAAGTCGCAAAAAGGATTAGGTAAGTCGCAAAAAGGATTAGGTAAGTCGCAAAAGGGTTAGGTAAGTCGCGAAAAGGATTAGGTAAGTCGCAAAAAGAATCAGGTAAGTCGCAAAAGGATTAGGTAAGTCGCAAAAGGGTTAGGTAAGTCGCAAAAGGATTAGGTAAGTCGCAAAAGGGTTAGGTAAGTCGCAAAAGGATTAGGTAAGTCGCAAAAAGGATTAGGTAAGTCGCAAAAAGAATCAGGTAAGTCGCAAAAGGATCAGCTAAGTCGCAAAAGGATTAGGTAAGTCGCAAAAGGATTAGGTAAGTCGCAAAAGGGTTAGGTAAGTCGCAAAAAGGATTAGGTAAGTCGCAAAAAGAAGCAACTAAGTCGCAATAAGAGGGAAGTAAGTCACAATCAGAGGCAATCAGGGGGTAGTAGGTGCAAGTGTGGCAAGAGAGCAAAAACAGAATAGAAGCCTTCAACCACAGACAAGATCTTTGAAATCAGAAGCCCGCGTCAACAGTTTCCCATTGATTTCTTAAACTCTGGAGCAGGGGTTGGCAAACTCCGGCTCGCGAAGCCCCTCTATCTGGCCCTCGCCCCTCGGGTTCTTTGAAACTTCCTAACCAGCAAGGTTGGTGTCTCTTCAACTCTCATCTCTCTCTTCTTCTCTACCTTGCCTCCCCTCTTCTCTCTCTCCCCCTTTTCCCTCTTCTCTCTCGTCTCATTTTTACTCTCCTCTCTTCTCCCCTTTCTCTCTACCCTTTCTCCTCAATGCCCTCTTCTCTCCTCTTATCTTCAGCAAAAATATGTGCATATTTTCTTACTTCAAAGTAGAGGGAATAGAAGATTAGAGATAAGCAAACAGAGGAGAGGCGAGCGATGCGATGGGAGAAAAGATAGAAGAGGAGAGAAAAGCTGAGGGAGGAAAAAGAGATGAGAGAGAAGAGGAGATGAGAGGAAAGAGGAAAGAAAAGATGATGGATGAGATCAGAAGAGAGGAAAGAGGAAAGAGGAGAGAGTAGATGAGAGAAGAGAGGATAAAGAGGAGATGAGAGGAGAGTGAAGAGAGGAGAGATGAGAGAGTAGAAAAGAGAGGAGAGATAAGATGAGAGAGTAGAGTGGAGAGAGACGAGAGGGAAGATAAGATGAGAGAGTAGAGTGGAATGGAGAGAGACGAGAGGAGAGATAAGAATGTAGAGAGGAGACAGAAGAGATAGGAGAGGAGAGGAAAGAGAGAAGGGATAAGGGATGAGAGAGAAAAGAAAAAGAGGATGAGAAGATTGAGGAATGGAGAGAATTTGCAAAGGCCTCAAATCTTAGTTTAACATGCATTACTCCCATCTTTGCCTTTTTCCTAACTGTTAACAAGTTTTTGTTTGAGCATGACTTCAAATTTAGAATCTATGCAAAAATAGTTCCGGGAATTAGAATTCAGTGGTTTAAAAATCTGTGGGTTTTCACAGCTTGTATCTCTACTGGATTCGTATTCTGCATCTGATGAGCCATCTGAATCAGGGCTCTCATCTTCCATGCCAAATCGTCTAGCAAATCGTTCTTGAGCTATAGGTCACACTGTATTCTCTTCACTTACTTCTGGACATTCATGAATCATGACTTTTGTAGTATGCTCACTACACTGTACTGACAATTTACTAATTGCTTCATGCCGCCACTAGATGACATACTGATTAGCTGTTATAAAAACGCGAAATCTGCACGCAGCACTAATTAGCTGGCGAGGCAATTAGCTTTAAATTATGGTCATAGTTACTCCTGCCGTTTACCTAAAGTTTTTGCTTTGCTCTTTCATAGGTAAGTCGCATTTTTTATCGAAAACTAAGTCGCACGGCCAGCGTAATTTCAGAAGTTGCGCATGTATGATATTACATTAGCTATACATAAAACAAGTTAATATACTTGAGAACAAAGCTTTAGATTATTATATTAGGAGTAATAGAATTGAAAAATTGCTTCTAGGTTTCTAGAACAACTAAATGTAAAAAATCCTACAAAAAGTTGTTCATAAATTTAAGTATTATAAAACTTGCACATTTAAGGTAAAAATAAAACCTGCACAAAAAAATTGCACAACTTTTTTTTCTAGAATTGCCATGCAAAGATTCTATCCTTTAGTATAGGCCTAACTGAATTTTTATAAAATAAGCTTTTTTAAAACTAAATTAAAACTGAAATGAAAATGAATAGCATTTTAATTATATTTTAAAATGATTTGAATATTCATTACAAATAGAGAAGTTCTTAGGTTATTATAAGTTATAAATATTCTATTAATACAAAATGCTAACAATATACAATGATGTGCATGTATCTGCATGGCTAACTGAATTTTAGGTTGCACATATATGCCTTACATATAGTTTTTAATTTTATATGTAGAATTTACTTTAGAATAATATTTTTTAATAAAATTTGTATGTTATAGCTGTACTTCTAACATTATTTATAATGTCACATCCAGACATACCCAATACCTGTCCGAACTGGATTGGTGAAATAGCCACTGGCTAAGGTAAGTCACAAAATTGAAAATGCAAAAACCAAAAAATTGGGGGAAGAAAGAAGGGAAAGGAAGAAAAAGGAAAAGAAAGGAAGAGAGAGGGGGAAAGAAGAGAAATAGAAGAAAAGATAAAATAGCAAGAAAAGTCTTATACAAAATGAAAATAATGAAAGGAACTGAGTCACAATTGGGAGAAACTAAGTCGCAAATCTAGACAAAACTAAGTCACACTGGATAGGTAAAATTTTGAGGTTGGGCAAAATTGGGTAAAATTTGTGATGGATCCAAATTTTGGATTTGGAATCTGAATCCAAAGTCTTACTTTTTTTAATTTGAATGGTTTGGATTTGGAAGTTTTATTTTCCAAATGCACTTCTAGAATCATCTCGTAGAAACATTTAATCACAGTAATCATTGTTTAAGTGTAATAATCATTTTTTTTCAAAATGCAAATGCAATAGACTATATGCACTGCACAGTAAAGTTATCAAATTGCACAAACTTGATACTAAATTACTAGACAGCCAGACTCTAGATAGTATACATGTACGCCAGAATTTTCCAGCATACAGAGACCTAGATTACACATTGGCATACAACTTGGCGTACAAAGGCGCCTGGCGTGCCCTCTTGGCGTACAGCTTGGCGTATAGAGATTGCCGAGACCAGCAGGTGGGACCAAAAGTTCCAAGTCCCAACAATCAATCTACATAATTAGCATACAAAAATGATTAAGTTTGCATTTGGCATAGTTTCTATGTACATAGTTATAATAGCAAAATTTTGATCAGAAAGAATGGCCAGCCTTTACGAAAAAAATGGAAAACTAAATTTTAAAAACCATGTTTAACCTTTCCAAGAAAGTAAAAGCAAAACAAAAAGTTAAAATGAACTAATTCTCTACAGTTTAGTAAAAAGATTTTCAGTTTTAATACATAGGTTGTTTGAATATTAAATTTTGCAAGCTTTTAATATTAGTTGTAATTTGTAATTTTTATTTTGGCATATTTTTATATGCAATAAAAAGTTCATTGGTGTACATTGGCATGCATGAGCTACAGAAGCAATTTTCATTCCGGCATACAGCAGTACACAATCCTGACCCTGGCTAGACAATTACTACATTGTCAGTTAGTATTAGTAATTGGAATTAGTTAAATTAGATATATAAGAATTAGTTAAATTAGATATATCATAAAAATTGAGTTCAATTCTAAGTTCAATTCAATTCAGATACTATATAGATATAGATATAGTATAAGCCCAAGATTAGATTGAATCTTGTCAGTGAATTAATGTACAGTACTAATATGATAACTAATTAGATAACAAAGCATTTTTGTCATTGAAAGGTGTATTAGTTACTCCCACCATTTACCTTTTACTTTTGTCTATATTCGGAAACACATTCGGATATTTCTATTTGGATTTGGATTCAAAATTTTATTATACATTTGGATTTAGTTTTGGACCATAGTTGGGAAGGTGGCACAGTGTGCACCAGAACTATTTTGATGGCTTTTGAGCATTGTGCGCCATGTGCCGTGAAGAAAATATTTTGTGCGCCGCAGTGCGCTATGATAAGGTAAGTCTAAGGTAAAGTAAGGTAAGGTAAGGTAATTAATAATTCACTAGTAAACAAATTTGAATTTATGGTAGACAAATTTGAATTTCATTTACATATTTTATATTGTGATTTACATAATTTTAGTACTCTTTGATAGTATAAAATTTTATTTTACGAATTATGGAATTAGGCCTGACACTATATATTTTGCAAAGTATAATGAAGTGTAACTATATATTTTTTCAGCGCCATGCGCCATGTGCGCTGCCAGAGCATTTCCAATTTTTCCTTGTACCCCGTGTATGCTGTGTGTGCCAAAAAAGGGCCAATTTGCACCGGAAAATTCACCAAAAACTGCCACCTTCCTAGCTATGGGTTTTGGAAACTTGCAAAAATCTACATTTGGTCTATCACTAATGTATATAAAGTTCAACTTTTAGGAAAAATAGACCTAATGTAAATATTAATATTATTATATACTTAGGCCTAGTATTATTGGATAAATAATAATGTAATGACTTTATTTACCCAGTACCAGAGATGAATAAAAGTAACATTATTTATCTAATACTAGATAAATAAATAGTCACTGCTTTTGCTAATTGTTAGTTGTTAGTAAAAAAAGCCTTTGCAACTTACCTTTGTAGGCATCTAAGCATATTTTGGGGCCTAAGCACCTTTCTACTTTGTACTAGGCCTAAGGCATAAGGCCTAGACCTTCTTGCTGCTTAGGAAAAATTAGGCCTAGTTCTACACACTCAGTTAGTGTATAATTAGGCCTCACCTATAAACTTAAAGCAAACCTTGTACTTGGTAACTTGGGCTGTGCCTAGACTCCTAAATTAAATCTTTAGGCTTAGGTCTTAGGTCTAGCCACTTAGGTAGCAAATAGAAAAAATAGGCCTATGTTTGTGATTACAGTTGTTGGAATATAGCCAAGATAGCAGGCTCATAAACAGATAATAATTCAGTAGCCTAAATCACAAAAGTGATGATAAGGTCTACTACTTTAATGGTTAACATCATGCCATGCTATGCCATTCATGGGTAGGCCCTATGGGTTGACCACTGTCCACTACCACTGACTGGATCGCTTAAGTTCTAAATTCAAAACCGAAAAAACAAAACGCGAAAAAACTAAGAAGGGCATTCTTAAAAATTCTTTAAAAAAAGGTAGGTCCTTTCTAACATTACCATTTGCCTTTTTTATAAATTATTTCTTGCTGAGACTCATCCCGTCCGGCTGCTGAGAGTGCTGCTGCATGCGTGGATGGATGGATGGATGGATGGATTGTGACGCCGCGGTCCACTCGGTTTATTTTTAATTTTTTAAACCGAAACAAATTTGAAATTTCTTTAATTCCTTAAAGTTAGAAATATTGTTTAAAAACAATAATTTTGGTTTTAAAATAGTTATTAGAGAATTCATTTTATTTAAACTAGTTTTATTTTGTTATAGTTACTTTGTCTTTGGGAAATGGGGGTGTGTATAAAAGCTGGCACTGGCACATTGGACACATTGGACACCCCTTTTTATAACAAAATTAGATATGAAAATACAGAATAAACTTGCGGAGATACTTTTAAATAATTTAAAAAATTGATAATAATAGAAATGACATCCTTGCTTTCGTGATAGATGATTTGTTAAATATTCTTTGTATTATCGTTTTTTGTACATGTTTAATTTGGCATTCGATTTTTTAAAATAATCGCACATGCAAAAACTGCAGCTTGCAATGCTATTACACTGTGATTTTACTACCCCGAAGGTTCTGTACTACAGGCGTACCGATTTAATGCTAAATATGTCTGATATATGAAATGATCAAACTAATAGTCAGAACTCAATTTTCCATAAAATGATGAAGCATTCTGCTCTTATAAAAAAACCACAACTTATTTTGTTAGGATTACTTCATGAAGAACGAACTTTGGATATTCCAAATTGCAAGTATTTCTATATTAAAAAAGTTAATACATTGGCAGATTATTTGATGAAAAAATTGCACCCAAAAAGTTTTTTTTACTTTGTAAGATGATGATTAAATTAATAATTTCCAAGCTTCTTCTTTTATTAGTTCAATTACTTTTTGTATGATTTCAACCAACAAAAAAAGGAATAGCTACTCAGTGAAAGTTCAAATTACAGTCTCTTCTTTATATACAATCCTTTTAAGAAAACATTATTATGAATAATTTGCCAAGTCATGATATTTAAGAAATTGTGCTAATCATTTAAATTATGAGTTAAAAAATGCAAGCATATAAGTAAAAAATCTACCTCACAGACCAAGAAGTCTTTTTACTGAAAGTTTATATGTGACGCTTTGAAAAAACAACATATAAACCATCTTCACATAACATTTATTGTCATTTATTTCAGACCTAAATCCTTTAGCACATAAATATTCTGCACATATGTTGCAGGGTATACTTCCTTCTTCTAAAATCCTACAAATGCCACAAAGTTTTAATAGGCAAATTTATTCGTATTGTTTATATTAATATTTCTATATTTATGAGAAGTTTTCCAATAAGAACAAGTTCCCAATCAGTAAAACACTATATTTTAATTCTAATGTCCAAAATTATGGCATTCTAAGGGACCAAGTGATAGGTTTTAAGCTACTATTAGCACCTGCATGATTTATTTATTTAATACCTACACATTCCTTAATGTCTATAGTTCGCCTAATTGCCTAATTGCTAACCCTAATTCTAGCCTTCTTGGCTTACAAGTTTGAGTCTTCACAGCATATTATTCAATTCAAGCCCTACTAATTTTATTAGCCTCTCTTAATTTTATAAAATAATAATTTTCTTTAGTGTAACTGCTCCAAAAATTTCAACTTTAATTTAAGTGGTGTGCCGAAACACCACTTGCACCATTACAGCCGTCTATAATTTTTTGTGCTAATTGGTTGACCACTTTCAATAATTTTCTTGGGTCAAGAGTGTGATATATGCATATTGCAGCATGAATTTTTTAAAGAATCCCTAATTTTATACAAGGAATCATATATATTTATAGAAAGTTAGCTCTTAGAGTAGAGATAAAGTACATAAGACTATTAATAGCAACTTTTCATACAATTGCTTATGGTAATGATTTCTATTGTTATAAAGTTACAAATAAATAAAAAGTTACATTGCATTTAAACTGTACTTTATGAGTTGTAAGCCTTTCAACTCAGAGTTCACTTCAATTGCTTTAATATACATTGCTAGATGTTATTTAGCATTTCTTTGTTATTTATCATTTAACTCATTGCATTGTTTAATTGCTAATTTCATTTGCTCAGCTGCAATATTTATTACTTTTTTATTAATGCCAATGTTTGTAATACTTTTTCTCCCCATTTTTAGTGTTTGTGGTATTCTTTTGTCAAATTTTAATTTTCCGCTGTATCTATCTTTACAAAAAATTGTACCTGTAAACTTATGGTTTTTTTGCTTACAATGGTGCTGTACTAAATTATATTTATTTCCTTGTTAGATTCTCTAAATTGAAAAAGTAATGCACTGCTTTATTATCATGCATATTGAATATTAAGGATAGTTAGTATTCCTTCCTTGAAAAAGATTCTAGAGTTGGATTCTATTTGATAAGAGAATAAATAATTTATTGAGTTTAAATGTTTTTAAAACATTAATTAATTGCATTTTGATGGAAATCACAACTTAAAAAAATTATTCGTTTTTTTTATTTAAGACACGGGGGATTTTAAAAATCCATATTAACAGCAAATCAAACATTATGGGAGAGAGAGAGAGAGAAGTATTAGATTCACTTTCACCATTGCTGTTGATTTATGGAAAGGCAGTAAACAAGCCAGAGCAGCTGCAAATAGTCAAATATGCCATGTCCGGCAATAAAATTCTGCAACTAGTCTGCTGCTCACTTTTTCCAACGTTTATTGAGGACAAGAAACGGCATTTAATGTTTCTATGTTTTCTGTAAGTGCACCAACTAGGTAAATGAAAATGACGTACCGAAAGTAGTTCGACAATAAAGCAAGATAAGAAATGAATTTAAATGTAGAATAAAACTTGTTGATACTACCAATCTCATGGTTGTTAGAAGTATATGAAAAAGTGCAATTATAAATAAATATTTACATTTTTATTCGAAAGCCAAAGTATATTTATTCAAGCAAAACAACGATCAAAACTCGATTTTTGTTAACATAAGGGGTGTCCAATGTGCCAATGGTGCCCTGCTTTTATACAGACCCTACCATTTCCATCTAAAATGATTCCAATCGAGTTCACATATAGCTAACATATAGCTGTTTATCAGTACATGTTTGCTCTCCTATTTTTTGTGGCTGAATGTTCTTGCTGCATTGACTATATGATGTGTACATGTACGTGCATGTACGAGTACTACAGCAATTAGCATGTAAAGCAGCAAATGCATCATCTGTTACTGACGCTTTATCGTCGCAGATTTCATTGCAATACAGAATTACAGAGCATTGGTGATAAATCACCACTAAATTATGATAAAATGCTAATAAGTTATTCTCTGCGCTGAACTCGTGTCGTCGAGTCAGCGAATTAATTTGAAAGCCCATGCACCCATATATGTCGCCATAGCATGTAGTTGCAATTACGTTTTTAAGCCAGTTGCTTTATAAATTACAAGCTTACATTATGCATGCCTTAGTTAGTATGCAACTTAAGTTAGTATGCAACTTAATGCTAAATGTTAGTTGTAGTAGCGTTTCGATTTCGACCGGCAATGCAATAATTGACTCTACTCGAATATTATGGTGCACTTCATGTTTCATACGTGTACACCATCAACTCCATCTCTAGGCCGTTCTGGAGACCATGTCTCCATTTGCCTATCGCAAAGTAAAGGCCTTTGCGCGACTTCTCGTTACTATGCACTCTACTCGATCACGGACTACTCAAGTAGCCATGTTGCGTGCACGTAGCGGCGTTGCCAATCTGTTTGCCCAAGCTTGTACAATATACTCAGCCTGCTGGATCTAACAGAATAAAAATTTAAGCTTTTATGTAATGCAATTACTAGCTGGGTCGAGTACGTGGTCACGCATGAGTCAGATCCACTCTACGAAGGCTTTGTCAAACTTCTATGCTATCTCAACTGCTTCATCGGGTTTTACGTACATCGTGCATTGTGATTTTTGGTCAATTAGGCAGCCTTAGCATGTTAATTCTAATGTGAGGCTTCTACCAAAACTTGCTGTCTTTAGTTGAATTATTAGTTACGCTCGCTACTTACATTAGCGAGTATTTTTACATGTACACAAAGTAAACCCTGATAACTTGACATTCCATATAAGGATATAGCGTTTCATTCCCGTAAAAAACAAATTTCATGCACTTTATACTTTTGCACTCTGCTCACTCCAGGCTCAATTCAATGCACAGTGCCAAAATCCATAGTCGGTGTCCTTCACGCTACAGAAGTTGGCTTTCACAGGAAGCTTCATCTCTGCAATGGCCATCGTTACTGCATAATTGCTATTACCAACAACAGGAACTTGGATCGAGTGCTCAAGGCGGAAAAACTTTACCATTAGTCTTCGAGACAAGCTGCCCCAATCAATGCGCGCCAATATTGATTTTTTGTTGCAAAAATAGGTTGCAGTTTTAATCCCGATTATTGTCCTTTGTCCTTGGGAGAATTTTTACCCCTAATGCGAAGTGTAGCTATGCAGAATTAAATACACGTAGTCACCAACGGGAACGCTAGATAATCAATATTATGAAGTTAAAGCGTATCAATCGCAGAAGCACTCCAGGGATGGACTATATGGCAGATTGCTCTCATGGATTCCGGATAGGTCAAAGCCCACGCAGCCAACCGGCCAGACAAACAGACATGAGGCAGTGGCTATAGGAAGAAGAGCCTCACCGGATCCGACTGGTCCCGCTTATTTCTCCCAGGGGACGCATTCGGGGGAGATACCAAACAGAATCCAGACAGAATGTGCTAAGGAGTTCGGAGAGAAGAGATCAAGAAAAGAGAGAGATGGGGGAGATGTGAGTGCAATGGGAAGACCAGTGAAGCTGAACAGTGCTCGGCATCTCATCAGATCTTGTCTCAGAACAGGAACTTCTTCACTTCTTCCCTGCTTGTTCGAGTCTGCTCAGATCTTCAGAGCCCAAATCTGATTTAGTCTGGGGAGAAAGCATTCACTCTCACATTGCGGCGGCCCTGGCAAAGAAACTGCAATCGTCTCAATCTATCAATGAAGCTAGCTCCTTTCTTTTTTATTTTTTTGTTTGCACCTGTTTGAAAACTACCAGGTAATCCATGGTTGTTCAATTCAGAATTTTCCACTCCCCTACCAAATACGGGTTGTTCATCCGCCAGATTTAATTATTCCACAGGCGAGGAAAAGTGCATTTGCTACTAGCAGGCAGAGAGTAACTCACTGTCCTGCCCTCCTTGCCGCACAACTGAGCACGATGGGCCTTAGAGAGGTGAACTTTGATGCTAACAGAATTTCCTTTTGCAGCAAAGCTACATGTTTGCTAAGGGATAAAAGTAACAGTCTCTTGGTTTTGGGATCTGTTGTGCAGCGGTAACGACACTGGCTATAGGTCTTATAGTACGGTGTACTCTTTCAAATCTATTAGCAAAATGCAGACCACTGCCAATCCTAATTACAATTTGAATCCTCCGTAGTAAGAGTGACTTTCCAATAGTATAAATAACTACTGGGTAAGGGGCAGAGCAGCTCAGCGGTCAAAGTGTCTGACTCCCGCGCCACGACCCCTTGGTTTGATTCCGTGCGCGCGGCCACATTCATCTGGGGCTTGTGTGCCCGAAAAACTGACTGGGGAGTTGTCGTGTGGTTTGCACCCATGAGGCCCGACCCCCAAGGCACAGAGACTGCACATCGGGGGTCGGCAAACTCCGGCCCGCGGGCCACCTACGGCACGCCAAGCCTTTCTATCCGGCCCTCAGATCCTTTGAAAAGTCACAGTAGCAATCCGGTCCGCTCAAGGTTTGTGTCGCTTCTCAACTCTCTTCTCTAATCTCCTCTCCTCTCTCCTCTCTCTTCTCCTCTTTCCTATCCTCTCTCCTATCTCCTCTCCTCTCTCCTCTCTCTTCTCCTCTTTCCTATCCTCTCTCCTCTCTCCTCTCCTCTCTCCTC
Source organism: Macrostomum lignano (assembly GCA_002269645.1). Lineage (NCBI taxonomy): Eukaryota > Metazoa > Platyhelminthes > Macrostomidae > Macrostomum > Macrostomum lignano. The sequence goes on from NIVC01002326.1 coordinate 81,967, forward strand.
GCTTCTCTCTGCTCCTCTCCTCTCTCCTCTCTCTTCTCCTCTTTCCTATCCTCTCTCCTATCTCCTCTCCTCTTCTCTCTCTTCTCTCCTCTCCTCTCTCAGCTTTCCTCTCCTCTCTTCTCTCCTCTCTCCTCTCTTCTCTCCTCTCCTCCCCTCTCTTTTCTATTCCATCTCCTCTCTTCCCTCCTCTGGCCCGCTCTGGAGATGAAGGGTTCGCAAACCCCTGGTGTACATTATGGTATTTTAAATTTTACCATAATATTATTTGAGAGCGAACTAATAACTAGTAAGTACAACGAAAGAAAGAAATATATTCTCGTACAAAAGGCAACTTTGCTTTCTGGATGTTTTTCAGCAGCTTGCGATTCTGACAGAAATCAGAACATTGTGAAGGCCTCGCTAGCTTCGCTAGGTCCTCACTGAACATGGTTAGGTCATCGCAGTATAGTAGATTATTTATCTCAACATTCACGATAAAAGTTTTGCTGTGGAATGATTCTTCAACGTTTTGCTGAGGGGATCAATGCACAGGGTTGTCTTGACGCCACTTTTCGGTTGGTGTCATGGAAGCTGTTTCATCGGATATTTTGACTTTCGCCTCTGAATGCAACATTGAGTGAGGTCTATAAGTCTGTTGAATGAAATATGAGCCAGAATTATTCACCATGTCAAATGCACTTTTCAAGTCAAAGAAGACAAGATGGAAAGGTCTTTCATTGCTCGTTTTGTGTTTGACAAGAGACAATAGAGTATCAATGTGATCCGAACTTCGGGGCATAAATGATTGAAGCGAAGAGATGAGCCATGATGGGGAAAACGCTAATTGGTCTGTAGTTTTTTGGGTCGTTGCTGGATCCTGTCTTGTAGATCGGAGTTACCAAAGCGACTGAACGGCCACTGTCTGGGTGTGTATCCAAGCCTCAGGATTGTGTTGAGCAAGCTTCAGTAGCACTGGTTTTACGAGTATAACGACCAGGCCGTAAATAATGTCGGCTCCCTTCAGCTTTTTCAACTGATCTTGGTATCTCTTGGCAAGACTATATCGTATTCTGTTGCTAGCAACCTGCCTACTGGCATGCGTCTCAGTGTTTCATCGCTATAGATCCAGAATTTACAGATTCAGAAATTCAGAAGCTTCGGTCGGCCTCGATTAGCAACACTCCAAGTAGGTGCCTTTTGGTAGACTTCTTCTTTTACGGGGTGATTGTTGCGATAAAAACTGGATGTTTCAAGCATACTTTACATTTAGAAACGCTTAGAAAATTACGGCCACTGTACACTCTGTGTGAGCGTGTGTATGAGGAGTACATGCCTGCATGCAGTAGTCGCTTGCTTGCATGCGCTCAGGAGTCAGTGGAATGGGCAGAATTGCCGTCAGCACTGGTTATTGGACGATATCGCCCAAGTTGCTGCGAAGGATGCCCGCAGCCCTTCTGCAGTTATTATTATTAATATTATTTACCATTATGAAACGTCTGGGTCTGGGCACTGTGTCCAGCTTGTTAAACCGTCACTGCTGTCTTGGTGGGGACGAATCCATGAAGTGGAAGGCTTCGAAGATCATCTCCATCCCCAAGCAAGGTGCCAACTCCACTAGCCAATACGCTCGTGGACAACCAGCGCGCCTTCGAGTGCACTCTTCCAAAGGTTCTGAATGCTGCGCTGCGAAACCACCTGCTCCCAGTGCTCAACTCGCGCATGCTGCGAAACCACCTGCTCCCAGTGCTCAACTCGCGCATGCTGCGAAACCACCTGCTCCCAGTGCTCAACTCGCGCATGCTGCGAAACCACCTGCTCCCAGTGCTCAACTCGCGCATGCTGCGAAACCACCTGCTACCAGTGCTCAACTCGCGCATGCTGCGAAACCACCTGCTCCCAGTGCTCAACTCGCGCATGCTGCGAAACCACCTGCTACCAGTGCTCAACTCGCGCATGCTGCGAAACCACCTGCTACCAGTGCTCAACTCGCGCATGCTGCGAAACCACCTGCTACCAGTGCTCAACTCGCGCATGCTGCGAAACCACCTGCTCCCAGTGCTCAACTCGCGCATGCTGCGAAACCACCTGCTCCCAGTGCTCAACTCGCGCATGCTGCGAAACCACCTGCTCCCAGTGCTCAACTCGCGCATGCTGCGAAACCACCTGCTCCCAGTGCTCAACTCGCGCATGCTGCGAAACCACCTGCTCCCAGTGCTCAACTCGCGCATGCTGCGAAACCACCTGCTCCCAGTGCTCAACTCGCGCATGCTGCGAAACCACCTGCTCCCAGTGCTCAACTCGCGCATGCTGCGAAACCACCTGCTCCCAGTGCTCAACTCGCGCATGCCAGCCTCTCAGAGTGCTTTTCGCCCCGGCAGGTCAACTACTGAGCAGGTGGCATCATCCTTGAGACCTGCAGAGCACGCCAAAAAGCTCGCCTCAATTGTTTTCATCGACTTCCGCAAAGCCTTTGATTCTGTTAGCTGGCTGACCATAGCCTGGCTGCTCGCTCAGCGTGGAGTGCCGTCTCTGCTTGTGCGGGCAGTCATGGACTTGTACACCAGTTCTATGGCATTTGTCCAAACATCCGATGGACCCACTGAAGAGTGTCAAACCAGCTCTGGCGTGCTGCAGGGTGACACCCTCTCCCCCTGCTGTTCGTCCTGCTGATGGACTACGTGCTCCGCAGGAAGAGGATGGCTTTGTGGTCACCCAACGCCGCAGCTCACGGCATCCTGAGGTCCGACTCCCTGACGACAAAGCCCTTGTCTGCCGCGGCCTGGAGTCGGCACAGAGAGCAATAAAATGGGCTCTTCGAGGAGGTTGCCCGCGTGGATCTGCAGATCAGCGCCAAGAAGACCGAGTTGCTTCACGTGGGCACTGAGACTGCCCCGCCTCTGACGCTGCCCAATGGGGAGACAATAGCCGTCTGCCAAGACTTTAAGTGCCTCGGCGTTCCGGTCATGCGACCCAGAGCTGCTAAGCATCGGCCTGACCCCCTTGACTGCCACTGACTGCTCCCCCAGCCTGTTCAAACAGCGCGTGCTCGCTAGCACTGGGTAGCGTCACTAATAATAACAACTGGGACTGGGTGAGTTGATGCTCGATTGACTATACTGTAGTCTGTATAGCCTGCTGCCCTTGTCGGCTGTGTCCTGATTGCATAATTTTTCTCATGCGCTAGTCTCTCGAGTTGAAAAAAATATGTAGAATATGTTGTTTTGTGTTGTATAGCCATTCTATTAATTATTACACCAATCTGCGAGACCGAAAGTTAAACAAGCCAGCTGTCAATAGTCTCAAGGGGTCAGTCTGTCTGACCATCGGACTGTCAGTCTGCTGAGTTGCTGTTAAACAGCAAAACCCTTGATTTTAAAGCATCGAACGCCGGTTTTGTTCTCTGGTGGAATAGTAGCCATTTGCAGCAGCAGGCTATAGCAATATCAGGCAATGAACTTGACTTGACTGTATGAGACTTACGCATGCCAGTACAGTCTATGCATGGGCTGAGCTAAGCTGAGCAGGATAGGAAGACTGCGACCTTAAATGAATACTCTCATTGAATAGTCGGGGAGACCTCTTCCAATTCACCTTAGTGCCTCTGCTCTCACTTCATACTGCATGGCATACTGGTATGGCTAAACACTAGGAAGCAGAAATGCCATTCACTCATTCAGTTAACATAAACAACAATTTTGAAAATGAAAAACTTTCTCCTATGCTTCTACGAGCTTGTAGAGTTGGAAGTCGACAGGGCCACTGGCAGAGATACGCAGCAGGGTCTGCAACACACCCCCAATGTCCGTATGCGGCCAGTATATGACTTGGAGAATAACCAACAGCACCACACAGTTTTAGCATAGGGCTCGAATTGAGACTTTGAACAATTGGCTTCTTGCATTGCGATACGATCCGGTCAATACGCGACTCTCCCGCTACTGATTCGCAACCTCACCGCTCCGCAACAGTCCGTGCAGTGCTGAACAATGCCAGCACTACTCGCAGGAGTTGCCCATTGCGGTGAATAATGTTGCCAGTCTGAGTGGCAGTTGTTTCAGTGCCTGCTCACTCTGCAGCTCGATCGAGTCACGCCCGCTCCCCATTGGCCAGTGAGAATCCCGGCCCGTCCTCCCCTGCTTGGATCGATGTCCGCTTTGGTCGCCAGCATTTAGAAGAGTTGGTTTCAGAAATGAATAGAAAAAGACTGCATTGAGAACTGGCTGGAGAAGAAGACCTGAAGCAGATTTGAAGAGTGCGAACGTGCTTGGCTTTTAGCGGTAGCGCACCCGCCCAGTTAAAAGTCCCACAAAAGGTTCGTTACTTAGCAAAGTTTGCCACACGAGGCAGAGCCAACCTGAAGCCAGTAGCTGACCCTCCTGCTGTGAGCAGAGCAAACCCAGCCAGCAGCTGGCCCAGGGGCCAGGGTCGCCGCGTACAACCCAGTCGAAGCCGAAAGACGTCTTCATTTATACAGTTCATTTATACTGAATCGGACAGTCCAAAGGTCGGAGTGCAATGAAAGTCATGGAGACCGAGGCTCAACTCGAACTTGAGCTGCTAGACCAGCAGCAGCAGCAGCAGCAACGGCCGAGGCCAAGACGAAGGCTGCTCCGCCAGCTGGAGATCGAGGCCAGACAGCGCCGGCTGAACGTGCAGCTGGCAGCGCTAGTGAGCAAGATCACAGTTCACGGCCCTAGCAACATGCTGGATGCCTATCACTGGAACGACAAGCTGCTCTGGTGCATGGTCCTGTTTTGCACCCTCGGCGGCCTGGTGGTGCACACGGCGAACCAAGTGCAAATGTTCTTAGCGAATCCAGTCAGCTCGACGGTCTCTCAGCAGGCAAACTCCTTCACAATGCCAGATGTGACCGTGTGCGACCCGCTGGTGAACAAGTTCTTCAAGTACAGCCTACTCGAATATGATAGAGAGCTTCAAGCTAAGAGGTCTCTGGTGAGTCACACCCAGCAGCTGCAGATTGTCTACGGCCACCTGTTCGGCTGGGAGTCTCTCAAATTCCTGGAGGCCGTGTACACCTCTCTGGAACACCGGATCAACATGTCGGCGGTGGGCGCTCGTATCAACGACTTCGTGGTCGCCTGCTGGTACCGGGGCGAGCGCTGCTCCAACAGCAACTTTGTCACGTTTTTCCACCGCCGTTTTGGCAACTGCTTCACCTTCCGGCCGAAAGAGCGACGCCTGAGCAGCGAGAGCTCAGACGATGGCCTCATCATGGTGCTGTACAGCCCGAGCACGGACGCCAGCTTCCCCATCGACCGCATCATGAAGACTATCACCGGCCTGGAATCCGGCGGCTTCAGAGTCGCCATCCACCAGCAGGACACACCGCCGCACCCGGACGCGTCCGGGCTGTTCGTCCCGACTGGCACTCGGCTGGACCTGCCGCTAACGAAGTACAAGACGACTCTGGTGAGCACGCCGACAAAGACCTGCGCCCAGCCTGCCAAGCAGACCTACTACGACTCAATGCTGCGGCGAAACTTCACCTACCTCACCGACCTCAACGACTGCGTCGCAGCGGAGAGAGAGCTGGCCGTGTTCCAGCGCTGCGGTTGCAAGCTCGAGGGCCCCGTGCCGCTGGCAGTGCCCGGCTCGCCTCTGGCTGATGTGGCCTTTGCCGACAGTCGGGCGCTGCACTTTTGTCACGATCTCTTCGGCCTGGCGGAGAGTTCCCCAGCTTTTCAGGTAAGTTTGGCTGCAATTCAAGCCCCTCCCCTCAATGGATGCCTGTTTTGCTGTAAAAACCCCTGGCAAAATGGAAGTTCTCAGCGTTTTTAGCACTGTCTAGCAGTCTAGAGCCCCCCGTTGCGGAGCCAACAATGAATGGAATACAAATGAATGAAACTACATGTAGCTTCTCCTTGCTATAACCTCAGCAATTCCCCTTGTAAGCCTTGACATCTCAGCTATTCTCCCTGTGAGTCTTGACATCTCAGCAATGCCCCCATAAAGCCTTGAAATCTCAACAATACCCCCTAACCCTAGCACTAACATAACCCTAACCCGACCCCAAAAGCCTTGACCTCTCAGCAATTCCCAAATGAATCTTTAATGTTCGACATGACGCTTCTTTTATTTTTAAAAGACGCTTTTTCAATCAGCACCCCCCCCAAACAAGGGAAATTGTAATACCAATTTTTTAATAAACTAGACGTAGCTTCTGACCACAGCCTTTTTACCCTTAGCAATTGCCCCCAAGCCTTGCCATCTCAGTTGGACTCCCCCCTCGTGTAATCACATGAATCAAAGATCGAAGAATCAAAGATCAAAGAAAGATTTTGGAGGCCGATTGGGCTTATGAAATAAAAAGAGAAAATATGAAAATGAAACTTTCATAGTTTTATAGGTCCTGTTATACTACAGTGTTCCTTGTTGCAAGCTGTGTTTTGAGTCTCTGCTCATGGGCTACTAAAGTACTGCAGAATGATGTAGAGCTACCCAGGCTCTTCTACTATTATTGGCAGAACTCCTGCCCAAGATTGCACCGCATTCACTCCTCTTAAAGGCTCAAGCAACAGCTCAGATGGTGCCAGTCATGACTCGGTTCCTCAGACACCTGGCCAGTGTGCACCAACGCTACGGCAGTCTTCCGACGGAGGTGCTTCAGCAGGTGCTCAAGCAGTACTGGGGCGAGATGACCAAGGAGCAGCCGCGGCTAATTGACTACTCAAACAAGTTGTTATGCGCATTGAACCAAAGGCACAAAATGTCGCAAGAGGTGCCCACGAAATGCTCAAACATTTGCCTGGACGAGCAGTACCAGTACAGCGTTGGGCAGACCCCCTGGCCCGTGCAGGATCCCAAAGTGAGTTTTGCCCGCTTCGGTCTCATGACTGTTGAGCACCAATGATATGCCCGCAAGACCTAAAACTGACTTCACACAGAATCTCTATTGTTCTCAAAACTGTACAGAAGCTCAAACTCCCCATACCGAATCTTCCCATACCGAATCTTCCGATACCGAATCTTCCCATACCGAATCTTCCAATACCGAATCTTCCCATACCGAATCTTCCAATACCGAATCTTCCCATACCGAATCTTCCCATTACCAAAATCTTCCCATGCAGCAACTTCATCAAAGAGATGTACTCTTGCTATTAACTGTGAGCTTTGAATCAAATGAGCCTCATTACCTCGATAAACAGGTCCGCGGCTCCACCATCCAGCTTGGCAAGCTCTCTCAGCTACTGCTCGAGTACTCAGAATCCGTGGCCGCGGTGGAGCCGCGCACCGCCCTGCTGCGCTCCCTACGGCCGGAGAACTTCAGCCAGTGCGCGCAGCTTCGCTTCGACTCGGCGGCCAGCATCGGCTCGGAGCGGCAGCGCCTCGAGCAGCTGCGGGTGGAGTGCCGGCCGCTGCAGAGCTTCTTACACCGGCACCTGTCCCAGCTGAGAATCTTCGCCAGGTCGCTCAACGTCCAGGTGCTGCAGGAGGAGCGCAGCTACACTGCAATCTCGCTCATGTCGGACCTCGGAGGCATCAGCGGCCTGTGGATCGGCGCCAGTTTCGTCAGTATATTCGAGATTGGCGAAATTCTCTGGCTGATGCTCAGCCTGACGGCACTGCAGATTCGCATGGCTATCGCCAGGGTCAGCACGCGGGACGACGAGACGCCGGACTGCGCGCCGAATCACGTGACCCCGCCGTGGCAGCCCCAGGGTCAGGCAAAGCTGCTCGGCCGGGAGACCGACCCGCAGGGCCTGTTGAGAGCCGCCAATTGTCAGTTGGGGTCGAACCAACGACTGCACAACGGGCCGGAGCACACGGACTTTCTGGTTTCAACTGTGTAGTGAAAGGTAGCTGGGCAGGCATTGGAGCTTTGCTGTCAGAATTTTCTCCTTATAATTAGAAAAGGGAATAAATTATGTTTTTAATCCTTAGATTAGCAATCCACTGAGATTAGCAATCCACTGAGATTAGCAATCCTCTGAGATTAGCAATCCACTGAGATTAGCAATCCACTGAGATTAGCAATCCACTGAGATTAGCAATCCACTGAGATTAGCAATCCACTGAGATTAGCAATCTACGAAGATTAGCAATCCACTGAGATTAGCAATCCTCTGAGATTAGCAATCCACTGAGATTAGCAATCCACTGAGATTAGCAATCCACTGAGATTAGCAATCCACTGAGATTAGCAATCCACTGAGATTAGCAATCTACGAAGATTAGCAATCCACTGAGATTAGCAATCCACTGAGATTAGCAATCCACTGAGATTAGCAATCCACTGAGATTAGCAATCCACTGAGATTAGCAATCCACTGAGATTAGCAATCCACTGAGATTAGCAATCCACTGAGATTAGCAATCCACTGAGATTAGCAATCCACTGAGATTAGCAATCCACTGAGATTAGAAATCCACTGAGATTAGCAATCCACTGAGATTAGCAATCTACGAAGATTAGCAATCCACTGAGATTAGCAATCCACTGAGATTAGCAATCCACTGAGATTAGCAATCCACTGAGATTAGCAATCTACGAAGATTAGCAATCCACTGAGATTAGCAATCCACTGAGATTAGCAATCCACTGAGATTAGCAATCCACTGAGATTAGCAATCCTCTGAGATTAGAAACCCTTAGCAAAAGGTAAGCCATGCACATTTTCCCCCTGACTTTCAGAAGCAGTCCCACCGAGTCCCAGGTTAAACAACAAGCAAAGTGGTCAAGCGAACAGGCCATTTTGGATGCAAAAATAACACTGACTGATTCGATTCAATGGCTGGACCACTGAAGCCCTAGCCGTTCCCTCAAGGTATTATTTTCAATGCGCATTACCTGTAGCTTGCTTCCCCCAGGTGCTAATAATTCTCCTCCGCCGAATTATTTTTTGTTTAAATTCGTGCAATTATTTCTCGTCAGAATAATATCATCGTGCCTTGACCAATGATAGATAGCTAGTTTGTGTCATGCTAAATTTTTTATTCTAGAATTTTATTCTACGTACAATTGCATATGTCCCGAGCCTAAAAAACATTAAAATGGCACGGCTCAGCTCATTGGTTTTATGAATCTATTTTTATCGTTTTTAGCTAACTGTGTAACAATATGTGTAACAGATATGATAAAATAAATTTATAAAACCAAAAAGTCGAGCTGCGCCGTGAGTTTTTATGATTTTTAGGTATATGGAATGTACGTAGAATACATAGAATCCTAATTTTCTATAAGAGCTATAAGAAAGGCACAACATATCAAAAGATGAACATTGGGTTTGCCTCCTATCGAAAGCAATAACAATTTTTGTGCTGAAAAAAATGAAAACTTCCTATCTCCGTAAGTGTATTTTTCGGCGAAAAACAGCCTTATAAACATTTTCTAAGAAACGAGGTTTCCCGTCCTCCTGCTTGAGTAGGCCTTGGCTACAAATTGTGACGCTGTTTGGCATTTGGGCTGCTTATGTAAAACACACGCTGGCACATTATTGTTTTTAAAATTCCATAAAATGAGGCAATTTCTTTTCGGGTACACATTTTAGCCTTTCTTTTTCTAAGAAACGAATCTACCCGTCCATCTACTTCTAAGTGGTCCATAACCCAATGAAGCTGGAAAAGTTGAATTCTTCCTGAATCAAAGTTTCCTAAAACCAATTATACTGTTAGTAATTATTGCGTAATCATGGAAAGCACCGCTTGCCTTTTAGCTGTTGCATTTTATAATTTGTGTACACTGAGTAAGAACTGGCTTGAGTGATAAAAATTATAATAAAGAAATTTAAAGAAGAAATTTAAAGAACACTCGACATCAGCGCCGTGCTACTATAAGTAGTTTTATTAACGATTTCTCAATTATGTTTAAAGGACTTAAGTCTGGTTATCAGTGGTAGCTACGGCTCTATATAGGATTAAGGCCCCAACTGTGAAAATGGCTTCTAGTGTCCTGAAATGGGCCAAAAAACCTTTGATATCTTTGATACTGTGGATCCCCTACGAGCATAAAGACTATCTCTTCCTGAAAATTCCCCTCTATGGGGAGCTCCCCTCCCTGAAAATTGGAAAATTGGAAAATTGAATCAACCACTCAATGAGGATCCTCCCCTACCTGAAGACTTCCCCTCCAGAGAACTCCCTATCACTGAACATTCCCGAGATCCTCCTCTTGCGTACAAACCAGGCGGAATGACTGGGTTTACTCCCAGCATAAAACGAATCAAATAATTTTGCTAGCTAAAATGTTGATCCCCGCAGTTCGTAGTGCCCGCCCGAACAGGTGCGAGCCGCATCTCAATAAAACTGCCATGAGCAACAGCTGGCTGGAGTAAAATTGCCAAGTATAAATGATAGCGAACAATGACTTGGTGAGGTCAGTCAGTGCGGATTAGCATAGGCTTAGGATTTGTAGCGGAATAGTAATCGCTGCATAGGATTAGGCAAAATGACATAAGCCTGGTTTTGCTGCGACATAATTCTGGAATTTTCTGAGTTAAAAAAGTGTCAATCTATATATTACTACGAGTACGAGAATGAGGGGCTATACCGAAATTTAGTAAGCTTACTGGGCTTCTGCCATATTAGAATATTAAGAAGACAATAAGTGATTCGCAGGCCCAAAGCGATCATTACTTATGTTATTAGACATTAAAT